>CAUYRH010155420.1:0-76055 GCA_963574655.1 Perodicticus potto | reverse complement strand
TTATATGAATTCAGAGTTTATTTATCGATGGAAATATGTAAAAAGAAGCTTCAAATGGAATATTTACCGACATTCCTTATACATGACAGACACTTGGCTACATGGGAAGATAATGTTAATAATAAAATGATTTTTAAATGGCCCCAAGGTCTGTGTCATCTGTAAAAGCCCACAGATCTGAGAAACGTTTGGGGAGGGGAGCCACCAGCTGGCAGAGGAGGCCCCTCCTTGGGGAGGGTCACACTGGCAGCAGCTACAGAGACAAACTTGGCTTGGGGCCTGGTTCTGGCTCCGTCACCCCCTGTCTGAGTGAGCCCAGGCAAGCCCTTTGCTCTGTCCAAACCTCTCTCTCCCCGCACTTAGAATTTGAGGATGATCCTTGTGGTAGATAAGGTGTTTCCTGAGGCCTCAGCATGCAGGGCTCTTTTTCGCATCAACAGCCCGGATTTTAGTTTGGAAATTCAGCTTGACCCTCCCTATGTTGTCTGGAGGACACCTTGGAATTGGCACACATGACCCAGGTCTGGCCAAGCAACCTCCCGAGCTCACAGGCCACAGAGGGTCAGGAGGGCAAAGCATAGAAATGTTAGAGCCAAAGATCGAATCCCACGGAAGGGACAGCAAGACCAGGAGCCTCATAGAAACTGACAGCCTCCTGCAGGTGCCCCCTGAGCTGCTCAGCTGGGCAGCTGGAGGGTGGCCCCACCTTGCCAGGATCCAAGGAAATGTGGAGGGCCTGAGCTCTGACCTTAGGTTCCCTAAGCCTGGAGGATCCCACCAAAGCCAGACACAACCTCTCTGATTCACTGAGTTAGGCAGGCAAGGGGGCAGCTGAGGTAGAGAGAGAGCAGGTAGGAGCCCCACCCTCAGCACTGACCCTACCAAGCAGCATGGGGGCTGTGGATGCCCACAAATCATGGGATTTGCATTGTTGGGAGCTGGGAAGATATTTGGTGTAGAAACTCACCCTAGCTGGAGGCCTACGGCCCAGTCCCTACCCAATGAGGAGAAAGATCCACCCGAATCAGGCTCAGGGAGGTAGAAGGCCATGGCCACCCAAGGCTCATGGTGCAGGCCCCAGTCTCAGCCACTGTCTCCCATGTCCACCTATATTCCAGGCCCTTACGTCAGAAAATCTGTGCCCATCAACCTGTGCAGGGACACTAGGATGGCACCTGCTTGCCCACCTGGCATCCCTCCATCGTGTCCCATCTCTCTCAGGGGAACCACCCCCAACTCTCCAGCCATGTGGCTCAAGGATAGACTTGAGCTTGGCCTTGACAACCAGAGCCCTACAGACTCCCAAGTTCAGTGACTGGTTCAGGTTTGGGTTTGTGACCTTGCTTGGCCAATGACAAAAGCCCTCCTGGGACTTGTTATGGAAATATTAGAAAAAAGCTGCTTCCTACTGGGTCTGATGTCCTAATAGGATGCCACCCAGGGGCTGCTGCTGGTGGCCATTTGGCACCATGGGGTGGCCTTTCTGAGAATGATGCCAACTAGGAAATGACAAACTAGGAGGTGGAGAGAGAGGGACGGAGCACGGGAGCCCCAGATGTTTCTGTTATGTGAGCCACTACAGTTCCTTGTTTTGCTTAGAGCAAGCACAGGCGGTTTCTGTCACTTGTACATAAAAGGCACCAAGGAAATGCAGGGAAGTCCTCTGGTCCCCATCACTCCCCACGCAGAACTCTTCTAAACCCTGCAGTCTTCTTTAATCCCTCTCACCCATGTTCTGCTTTCCAGCAAATCCTGTCTTTTCCACCCAAATCACACCTCTAATCACTCCCTTCTCCACCTTTGTCCCCAGGGTCTGGGTCCACCGCTTACTGAACCCCAGTGAAGTTCCCCCACTTCCACCCCTGTCCGCTTCACGGCTTTCTCTGCACAGCCCCAAGTGTCCTCTAAAATGGGAGAATGGGATCAGGCCTCCCCGCTCTGTAAGGGCTCTGGCTCCTGAGCCCCTGCCCACTCCCAGAGGCCTGTGTGCCTAACCGGCTTCTTCCCCTCTCTTTGCTGCCCTGGCCTTCCCAGTCCTTGGGCCTGCCAAGCCCTTCCAACTTATTTGTTCAATGCTGCCAGATCATGATAATGACCTAACAGACCTGAGACTGAGACTCAGCCTGAGAGGGATACACCTCTGAGAGGTGCCTGGGTCTGCCCTCGCTGCCTGGGACCAGCAAGATGTGGGAGATGTTGTGTTTGACTCCAGGCCTAATGCTGATCCTAACTTAGGCAAGTCACTCCCATTCCCTGGTCTCAATCTCCTCATCAGTAAAGCCTATTCATTCATCCATCCATCCATCCTACAATTATCTGTATAGACCCTTATTCTCTAAGCACTGAGGGTCCAGCAGTCCAGGAAATAGATGCCCCCATCCCAGTTTGTGGAAGGAAACAAACAGATGCAGAACGTGGCAGGTGGTGAGACCCGCAGAGAAAGACAGAGCCAGGTTGGGTGCAGGGAGTGTGGGGCACATCTCACAGGGGACAGTGGAGCAGGGTTGGAGGACAGCAGGCCACGGGAACAGCAGCTCAAAGGCTTGGGGTGCAAGGGGTGGTCAGGGTGGCAAAAGATGAGAGGAACAGGATGAGGTCGGTGGACGTGTGACCAGAGCCAGACACGCAGGGCCTCATGGGTGTGTGTTAGTTTCCTGTGATTTCAGTGACAAATTACCACAAACTTACCAGCTTAAAACAGCACAAATATACTGCAGTTTTAGAGGTCAGAAGTCTAAAGTCAAGTTTTCAGCAGGGCTATGTTCCTTCCGGAGGCTGTTTCCTCATCTTTTCCAGCTTCCAGAGCAGTGTTTTTCCACCATTTTTATCTCCTGGCACACTTGAACCTATAGTTAAACTTCCACAGCACATTTAAGTTATATTGATCCAGAAAAAGAGCTGAAAAAAGGATATACTTACCGTGCTTTGACCTTCTTTTGAAAATAATTTAATAATCTTTAAAAATTTTTGCAGGACACCTAAGATCCTCTCACGGCACACCCGTGTGCCTCGGAACACCAGCTGAAAATCACTGCTCCAAAGGCTACTCTGGGTTCTGGCTTGTGGCCTTGCTTCGTGTCACCTTCCCTCCCTCTGCGTCCATCCATCGTTACATCACTGACTTCCGCCTTCTGACCCTCTGCCTTCCTCTTCTGAAGAACCTGGGATTCCCTGGGCCTGCCTGGATAGTCCAGGATCACCTCCCCAGTCTCAAGATCCTTCATTTAATCACATCTGCCAGGCCTCCTCTGCTCTGTAAGTCACATCTCCACAGGTCCCAGGGCTTAGGACATGGGTGCCCCAACCACAGAGTGGAAGCCAGGAGGCTGTCCAGGTGGCTACACCCATCCAGGTGAGCACCTATGGGAGCAGAGGTGGTGGAGAGGTCGTTAGAACAAGGGGCCCACCATGAAGGAGGCAGGGGTTCTCTGCCTTTAGGAGGGATTATGAACAGATGTCCAGAAGCTGGAGGTTCTACCACTTTCTACTAGATGACAAGACCTGGCCGCTTTGCCAAAGGACTGGACCGTCCTCACATGGGCAGCAAGGATCCATCATGTGCAGAGGAAGAAGCATCCTCTAAGCCAAAAATATGTGATCAATTTTAAATCCTCCCTCAAGCTGACTTTTTTTTTTTTATATGGTTATTCTGGCTGGGCACCCATAGCTCAGTGGTTAGGGCGCTGGCCACATGCTCCGGGACTGGTGGATTCGAACTTGACCTGGGCCTGCTAAACAAACAAACTACAAATAGCCAGGGTGGGTGGCGCTTGTGGCTCACTGGGTAGGGCACCAGCCCCATGTACTGAGGGTGACGGGTTCACACTCGGCCCCAGCCAAACTGCAACAGCAACAACAACAAAGATACCAAGGGCAATAAAATGAGACTCTGTCTCTAAAAAAATTTAAATAAATAAATAAAAATAGCCAGGCGTCATTGTGGGCACCTGTAGTCCCAGTTACTTGGGAGGCTGAGGCAAGAGAATTGCTTGAGCCCAAGAGCTAGAAGTTGCTGTGAGCTATGATGCCATGGTACTCAACTGAGGATGACAAAGTAAGACTCTGTATAAACAAACAAATAAATAAATAAAATAAGGATGTCCAAAGGTAACTAAGTTGATTTTTACACGTATTTTTATGCAGCCAACAGTCATTTTATTTTTTTTTTATTTTTTTATTTTTTTGCAGTTTTTGGCCGGGGCTGGGTTTGAACCCGCCACCTCCGGCATATGGGGCCAGCGCCCTACTCACTGAGCCACAGGCACCGCCCAGTCATTTTATTTTTTATATTTTTATTTTTTTGAGACAGAGCCTCAAGCTGTCACCCTGGATAGAGTGCCATGGCATTGCAGCTCACAGCAACCTCTAATTCCTGGGCTCAAGCTAGTCTCCTGCCTCTACCTCCCAAGTAGCTGGGACTACAGGTGCCTGCCACAACGCCCGGCCATTTTTTGGTTGCAGCCATCATTGTTGTTTGGCGGGCTCGGGCTGGATTCGAACCCGCCAGCTCAGTTGTACGTGGCTGGCGCCTTAGCCCGTTGAGCCACAGGTGCCGAGCCCTAACAGTCATTTTAAAAACACTAAAATTAAATAAGAAATGGGCAGAGCTCAAAAACAATGAGACTTGTCAGTATAATGTTATAAAATTCTCTGGCTTTCAGCTTTATAAAGAATTTTGCAAAATTCGCTTCATTGTTTTTAAAACCATGAGCCAGGCCACTCTTGGGTCTGCGTTACTCCCATGCACACTGGCAGGGGGACAGAGCCCCCGGATAGAAATGGAGCTAGTTCACCCATAGCGCTGACTTTTTGTAAAAACTATCAAGCAGCTTTTTCTTTTCTTTTGTGATTATCAAATACACACCCAGCATATGAGGTTCCCATTGCTCCTGCAACAAATCACCACAAACTTAATGGCTTAAAATAACACACGTTTACTATCTATAGGTTCTGGAAGTCAGAAGTCGGAAGTGGGTCTCATGCCTTTTCCAGCTTCTAGAGGCTGCACTTGGCTTGTGGCCGTCTTCGAAGCTGGCGGTGGGATCACTCCAAGCTCTGCTTCTGAGTGGTCTTTGTCCTGTATCCTTCTTTGACCCTGGTCTCCCGTCTTCCTTTTTTCATTTCTAAGAGCCTTGTGACTACATTGGGCCCACCTGGATAATCCCAAATAATCTCTCCAACTGAAGATCCCTAATTTAACCACATCTGCGGAGTCCCTTTTGCCATATAAGCTCACATAGTCTTGGGTTCCAGAGATGTTGACATCTTTGGGGGGCATTACTCTGCCTGCCATACGTACCATGGACAATTTCAGAAATATAACGGCTAAAATGATTAAATTCTACCATCTAGAGTTCACCTTCTCAGCATTTTGGCCCCTTGTCTTTCGGCATTTTCCTTTGAGTATATATATGAATGGAGTGAAATCGTGTTATACATAACATTTTATGGACCTTTTTACTTACTGTTCCCTTGTCATCAACACACTTTATAGACAATTTAAAGACAGCATAACTGTCTGTCTCAGGAATGTACTGTACACTATTGACTCATTCTTTTATATCAACCATTTATGTCATTTCACATTGTCATACCACATACAATGGATAATTCATGCTAGCTTGCGTTTATTGAGCATTTATTACATCCTGAGGATTGTTCTAAGCTTTCTATGTGTACTAACTCCTCTAATTCTCATAGCAGCTCTATGTGGTGCATACTGTTATTACAGACAGATACAGGGATAGATGAGAAATGAAGCCTCCTTTAGAAGAAGAAACTTGCTCAAGGTTGGATGTTGCTATCAGTAGGATTTGAACCCAGGCCATCTGACTCTAGAATCCACACTCAGCCACTCACATATTCATCTTTTTCTAGTGGCTCTATCTGTTTTAGGATAGAATTCCAGGAGGAATGCTAGTTCATTAGCTTACATTCATTAAGGGCTTAGTTTTGCATTTTCCATGGATTAGCTCAGTTAATCCTCACAACTCTATGAAATGGTCTGTGAACTGACCGGAGCCCAGATGGTTGGTTCCAATTGCCAGATTCTGGCTGGTGGCTCTGTGGAGTAGCCAGTCGTTAACATTCCCTCCCCAAGAGCTCACCTCTTTGCCAGATGGTGCCTCAGTGAGTATGAAGTGCAGTCAGATCATGCCGCCAGCAAGCCGGTACCAAAACAGGCACATGGTCTGGCCTGGCCGCAGACCCAGCTCCGGCATCTCAAGCAGTCACATATGAGGGGGTCCACTTGAGGCTGATGCAGTGGGCTTCAGATGGCAGGGTTCAGGACTCAGCTTCTCTTCCACTCAGATCAGGCAACAAAATCCTCAAAAGCATCTGGACACACAACTAGATTGAGTCCTTGATCCTGGGACACTCCTTGAGGGGTAGAGGCTACTGGGCATGTTAGAGGTGCCTGTACAACATTACTAGCCAATCCATACATCTTTAACACCATTAATTTCACATACACACACACACACACATTTCTCACTTCCACCATACTAACCAGCACACCCTCAAACCCTCTGGGCCTGATGGGGGTCATGGTTACTGAGCAGGTGGTAATAACTGCCTTTAGATCGAGGGCTTCTGATTAGTCTTTCAGATGCTGACTAACCAGCCCTGGAGTGTATATTCCTGATTAGGATTCTGTAAATGTTAACTAATCATCTCCAAATGTACAGAAACATTAACATACACATATATTACACTTTCCTTGCTGAAATAATAAGTATTTGAATCTACTAAAGTAATGGTTACAAAAAGTAGATACAATGATTATCCCTTTTTATAGATGGGAAAACTGAGACTCGGAACAATGAGATGACTCATCAGAGCACAACCTGAATTCCATCCAGGATCCCTCTGGTTCTATGGCCCACCCATGGCCTCCTTGCAGAAACCTGGGCAAAAGCCATTCACATTTTTCTAATGCCCTCAATAGATATTAATAAATTGCCCTACCACGTTGCCTTGGGTCTGCACTCACAATGTGCCCCTCACAATGGGCCACTAACTGACCACTTGGAGGGCCATTTGTGGCCAGCTGCACCCCCAAACCTAGCTTCCTCCAGCCTTTCTGTCCCACTGGATTGAAAGGGGAGCTAGCACTGCTCTGTGGCCAGGGCGGCAGCATACTAGAAGCTTGTCATAGCAGGGGAGTGTGGGGCTGTCACCTATTCTTGCTTCTCCAGCGTGTGGGTATCTGGGGAGGTGGCAGGTGACCCACATGGCTATCTGTGTTGTCCACAAAGAGAAACCTTAGCACATACGGAAGTCCCTGCCACTTGCTCAACATATACCAACCAAAAAATACCTACCTGGCCTTTACTCTGGGCTAGGACATCCTTCCAGACCCCATACCCCCAGGCCCAGTGTCCCAGGGCCATCTTTCTTCTTATTGTGGTGTGGCGATGAATGAGTCACAGCCCCTTCTGGGCCTTGGTTTTCTTATCTGTAAAAAGGATAAACGAGACTTTGACTAAGTGATCCCTGATCTCTTGTAACTGCGATTTTGCCAAGTTTTGAGATTATTGGGATTTCTCTGGGAGGGACAGTAGCAGGGTTGGGGTTTACATGAAATGTCAGCGTGAAGTGCCTGGTGTAGAAGATTCTCAAAATAAAGTGAGGCTTGGGAGTTTAATACACATTAGTGTAGACTTAGTGATTTGAACCCTGAAAGAAGAGTGTGGAAAGGGGAAAACAGTAAAACTACCGCGGGGAAAACAGGCAGACATCACCTCAACCAAGTGATGAAGGTCAGCATCACCAGTGAGGAGTCACGTGGATGGTGTGTACCCCGAAATGATGGGGGGACCAGCATTTCTCTTCTGTAAGCTCCTTCCCCAAAACCCACAGCTCCAGTCAAAACTGGGAAAACATTAGACAAACCCAAACTGATGACCTTTCTACAAAATATCTTATATATTGGCTCAAAACTGTCAAGAGCATGAAAAACAAGAAAAGTCCAAGAAACTGACACTCACGGAGGAGCTAATGGAGACATGATAACTGAATATACTGCGGTGTGGGTTCCAAGATGGCAGCCTGGAACAAGAAAAGCACACTTGTGTTATATAAACTGGTGACATCTGAGTAAAGTCTGGAGTTTAACTAGTAGTGGCATACCAATGTTGGTTCCTTAGTTGGGACAAATATACCAGATAATACAAGGAGTTCCTATCAGAGGAAACTGAGTGAGGGGTAGATGGGAACTCTGTATTATCTTTGCAACTTTTTAGTGAATCTAAAATTATTGCAAAATTTGGCTGGGCATGGTGACTCACTTGTAATCCTAACACTCTGGGAGGCTGAAGCAGAAGGATCGCTCGAACTCAGGACAACAGCCTGAGCAAGAGTGAGACCTTGTTTCTACTAAAAATTAAAAAAAATAAAATAAAATAATAAGGTGAGTGTCATGGCAGGTGCCTGTAGTCCCAGCTACTTGGGAGGCTGAGGCAGGAGAATCACTTGAACCCAGGACTTTGAAGTTGCCATGAGCTACACTGACAACATAGCACTCTAGGCTGGGCAATAGGGTGGGAGTCAGTCTCAAAAATAAATAAATAAAAATAGATAATAAAATAAAACAAGTCCAAAATTAAAAGTTTAGTTTTTAAAAAAGTAAAGTCTAGGCCAATAAGCAGATGAAAGAAAATGCAAATCAAAACCACAGTGAGATGCCACTTCACACCCACTCGGATGTCTGTAATCAAAAAGACAGACAATACCAAATGTTTGTGAGGGTGTGGAGAAACTGGAACCCGCATACCCTGCTGGTGGGCATGCAAAATGGTACAGCCACTTTGGAAAACAGTTTGGCACTCTCTTCAAAAGTTAAACATAGAATGATCCAGGAATCTCTCTCCTAGTATTTACCCAGAAGAAAAGAAATACATGTCCATACAAAGACTTGTACACAAATGTTTATAGAAGCTTCTTTTGTAGTAGCCAAAAAACTGGAAATGATCCAGATGTCCATCAACAGATGAAGGGATGGATACCGCTCAGCAAGCAAAGCGATGAACTGGGCAGCGCCTGTGGCTCAAAGGAGTAGGGCACCGGCCCTATATACCAGAGGTGGCAGGTTCAATCCCGGCCCCAGCCAAAAAAACAAAAAAAGCAATGAACTTCTGATGCAACAACATGCCTGATCTCAAAAGGATGATGAGTTAAGGAAGCCAGTCAAAAAAGAGAAAGTGCTATCTGACTCCATCTGTATAAACCCTAGAAAACGTGGGCTGATCTATAGTGACAGAAACCAGGGGGGAGGGACTAAAGGAGGGGGGGGAAGGTGATCGGGAGGCTCATAAGGGTAAAGGATGTGTCCACTCTCTTAACTGTGGTGATGTCTTCACTAAGTGTATGTATATATCCCCAAACATCGAGCTGTATACTTTAAATATATGCACTTTATGATGTACCAACCATAACGTTAAGAAAGGCATTTTTACAAAGAAGGCCCGGAACTGAGGATTAGGACAGCCTGGCCCAGTCTCCCCACATTACCTGTGTGCCTCATATCCGCCCGAGCTCCAGGCTGGGGGAGGGCCCCAAAACCCCAATCCTCTAAACCCCAGGGCTGAGCAGCCACAGGGCCCAGCTACTGCCCTCCAGTCGTGGGCAGACATGGGCCCCTCCCCCGGTATGACATGTTGTGGGTTGAGAGGGTCCACTCACTCCCTCTTTTCTCTCTTCCTGAAGAAAAAAATACATGATGCTACATGTACTTTGGGATTTTTCAACACAATTGTCTAAAAATAGCCTGGGCCACCACAGCCTGATTCCTTTTTAGGAAGGGTTTCAGCAGCTGGGCCCGTCCTGGTGGCCACTCAGGAAGTGGAGGCTGAGCCGAGTGGGGCTGGGACCACGGAGACCCTTCCGCTCTCCAGCCAGGCCCGGCTGTCTCCCGCCGCACTGAGACCCAGGCTTCCTGGAGGATGCGGAGGAGCAGGGAGTGGCCTCCTCTTTCTCCCACTCTCTGGACCAGGCTCACAGCCCCGCAGCACTGCCGCCCTGCTGCAGAGAAGCCCTACAGGCTTCCCTGGGCCTCGGCTTCCCCAGCAGGGAGCAGAAGTTATCCATCACTTTCCCCAGGCCCAGCTGGGTGGGAAAACCACTGCCTAGCAGCGCTAAGAGGCGCCTGCTTCCCAGCAGAGCCTCTGTCCTTCCTGGGACTGGGCTCCTGGCCTGAGTCTGTCCAGGTATCCCAGACAACTCTGACGCCTCTCTGTCCCACCCAAGCCTGGGGACCCAGCAGGCTGCCGTCTGGACTCCTGAGGCTAACAGTGGCCAGCTCAGGCCCTGTCCCTTGCCCACCCTCTGTTGACACAACCTGTCCCTGCAGGGACATAGCAGGTGTGGGGGGGACACTAAAGGACAGCCCCCCCCACACACACACACACACACACACGTGGCCTCATTTTTTTTCTAGGGTGAGTGAGTGGCAGGTTCTGGTGACCAAGCAGAGCCCCCTGTCGACCCAAAAGCAAAGGCCTTTGTCCACTGCTTCTGTGGCCCCCCAAACACCTCTTTGCCCATGGTTGAGGCCGGCACAGCTGTGCCTATCATGGAAGTCAGAGCGCATCTCCTGACCACCCCTGCATGCCCAGAGATCTTCTAAGCCTGAAGGCTGAGTTTTAATATCTCTTAGTCTGTGGTCCAAGAAAGAAAAGTCTAACAACTCAAAGTAATTTCGAAATGTCTCAAAACCTTGTATTTCTCAAAAACTGTAAAGGAGCTTTATGCATCTGGGCCCCTGGCACCCCCTAGCCCTCTCCAGCCCTGCACCCCTTCCAGAAGGGGAATGGCTGGGGCCCTCTTCCTGCAGGGGAGTAAAGGGGGAAATTATCCACTGATTTCAGGATTCTCTTTGGCTAGGAGAAGCTGTGAACGTGTTCAATGGGAATGGCTTTTGACCTGTGCCATAAAAGTCTCCTTTGATCTTCGGAATCACCCTTCAACCTCAATTTACAGAAAGGACAGTGAGGCCTGCAGTGTGGCTTGCCTGAGGGCCCACAGCTGAGAAGTACAAACTGGGAAGCCCAGCCTGGGCTGTTCACTGTGACAGCCTACACCCTTTCTTTCCTCTGGCAACTCAGCTTGCATCTTTGATACACACACAGACAAGACGTCACAGAAGCAAGGTTTCATGGGCCAAGAGGAGTCCTGGGCAGAGCTGTTCACAGCACCTTTCCCCTGGTGTAGCAGATGCTGAACGGGTCAGGCTGAGGAGGCCTCGCCCAGCTGAGGGCCCACCAGAGCCAGGCCCTCTCCTCCTCAGGGCAAGCCTGTGCACCCAGGACCTTAAGGTTATGGATGACATGTAAGGCTCTGAACAGGTGGCAGGGCCCAGGCTTGGTGGCTACATTTAATGATTAATAATTCTCACAATAACCCTACAAGGTAGATACTCTGATTATGCCCTGTTATGGACTAAAATGTGCCCCCCATTCATATGTTAAAGTCCTAACCTCTAGTCCCTCCGAATCTGACTGTTTTTGGAGAGAGGGCCTTTAGTGAGGTGACTATGTTAAAATGAGGTCATTAGTGTGGACCCGAATTTAATCTGACTAACGACTCTATAACAAGAAAGAGAACACATGAGGACCCAGAAAGAAGGTGGCTGTCCACAAGCCAGGCGGAGAGACCTCAGAAGAAACCATCCTGCCGATACCTTGATCTTGCCGATACCTCCACAACTATGAGAAAACCAAGGTCTGTTGTTGGAGCCCCCAGTCTGTGGCATTGGTCTTGGCAGCCCAAACAGATTTATATTCACCCTAATACAGATTAAAATGCCAAGGCTTTGGAGAGCTTAAAACTCTCATCCAGGATCCCATAGCCGGTGAGTGGCTGGCACAGGATTTAAAGGTAGGACAACTGTCCCCCAAGCTCTTTACACCAAAATTCTCTGAAGAGGGTTGTGCTCCTTGGTCCTGAGTGCCTCTGACAGTGAGGCTGCTGGTAACCAGCCCTGCAGACCCGAGGGCCTGACGCTCCTGGGCTGCAGGATCACGTGCGGGCACACACACCACGTGTGCATAAACCCACGTGATGCACCAGCCTCCCGGCTCTGGCCTCCTCTTGGTGGCAGGCTGCTGTTGCCCTGACAACCACCAAGTGCTCAGGGCCTGGAGCCAGAGGACCAGCTCCCCATCCCCCAGTCATCCTTCAGAGGCACACCCAGGTTCCTAGAGAGGTAGGGGGAGGGCAGAGGGCAGCGTGGAGCCCTGCCGTGGTTGCTAGAAGGGACAGGAGCAGGAGGAGGCCTGTCCAGGCTTTGTTCCTCTGGAGAACACCTTAAGGGACAGATGATAGGGACAAGCATTCAGAGCAGAGGCTCCAGAGGCCAGGAAAGGCCACCCTATGTCCACCACCAGGTTCCTGGAAGAAAACACTCCTGATGGCAAACCCCGTCACCCCGCGTGGGGCTCCTGCCTAGTTTTCCTGACAGACCCTTGCCTGTGCTCTCCACTCCTCTGCTGCTCTCCGGTTGTCCCAAGTGGTCTCAGATGATTGCGGATGTCTCCACACATCCTTCCTCTCAGGCAGAGGGGCTGGAAGCCCTGAGCCGCAGCTCTCCCTTAACAACAACGACAGGCGAAGTGCTCACCCTGGGTTAACTGAGCTCAAGTCCCCTCTGCCCCTTCTGTTCCTTCTGCAGGGTGTCAGCAAGATCACCCATGTTACCATGAGCACTTGACCTGCCTGCAGTCAAGCCACTGCCATGTTCATCAGGCACCACCGGGCAGAAGGAGGTCAGCAGACGGTGCTCTTGGTGTCCTTCCCACATGGCCCAGGGGTGCAGGGAATGAGCAGAGAGCCCAGGACCACATGTCAGCTTCTCTCCAGCCTCCTTGGAGGCCACAACCATGGGCACTGGAGTCAGGGGCCCTGGGTTCATGTCCTGGCTCCACTGTGCATCTGCTGTGTGACCTTTGGTCTGTCACTGCCCTCTCTGTGCTCCACCTTACTCATTTGGAAATGAAAGGAAATAAAGGCACCTACCTAATTGATTGGTTTTTGTAAAAATCAAATGATCATGTTTTGAAAGCCCAGAGCACAAGGCCCAGTACACAGCACCTGCTGTTTAGTTTAGAGGGGCAAGGCGCAGAGAGAACCCTGAGAATTATACTCTACCCCTGTTCCCTTGAACAGGTCACATGCTGGGCCTTAGTTTCCCCAGCTAGGGGCTGAGGAGGTAAGGTTCTCTAAGGACTCTCTCTTTACAGCTATCATGTCTCCTGTAGGCCAGGTGTGGAGCAGGCACAGAGGACCATAACGGTGTCCCAATTTCTCTGTGATGTTTAACAGGTCGCCCATCCCCAGGCCTCTGCATGGTCGCCTGTCCTGTGAGAGTCTCAGCCTGGTGCTGTTCCCTCCTAAACACTTTTGTGAGCCATGAGAAACAGAGACCCCAGAGCTCTTCTAGTGAGGGCCTGCTCCAGGCCAGGCCTCCATGGCACCCTACCCGGCAAGGTCACAATCCCAGAGAGGCTGCTTGCTCAAGGCCTCAGCAAGAAGGATGCTGCTCTCTGTACTCTGCCTTTTGGGCCCCAAGACCTTTGCAAAAAATGACCCCCTCCTGCCTCAGCCCCTCCGCCTTTCCCCCACACCAAAGCTGCGTCCTAAGTTCCTGGCAGAGAGCCAGTGGCCCTGGCGTGTGACAGTGTTTGGCTTTCTCCGGTCAGAAGAGCAATTTTTTCCTCTCCTTGGCTGTACTTTCTTTTAATGACTTTTTGGCTCAGGGCCCAAGCTGGATCAAAGACTCCCTGGGGTGAGGACAGAGGGACAGGACTTGGGTTTGGTGGGAGAAAAGAGTGGAGGTGAGGTTATGGCTCAGGGGCTGTCCAGGAGGTGGGGGTGCCCAGGAGGCAGGGCAGCCCCAGGCTCCAAATGGAGGGAGGGGTGTGGAATCTCTCTCTTACCACAGATGCAGCAGAGGAGGTGTGGACCAGGAGCAAGGAAGAGGGAAAAGAAACCCCTAAGGATAAGGTATGAAGAAAAGGAGGGTTTCCCAGTGTGTTTACCATGACAACCTATGGGCCAGAGCTTGAGGTCCCAGTGGACCCCTGTCCTCAGGCAAGATCTTCTCTGATGAGGAAGAGGGTAAGGGTGGGGCAGGGAGTCTGGGACTGTCTTTAAGGCCTTCTGATTTCTTCATCTTCCTTCTCTCTCATATGGGCCCCTAAACACATCCTAGAGAAGCTGGGAACCACCCCTCAACTTGGGGGATCTCAGCCTCAAGGGAAAGGGAAGCCCTTCAGAGAGCAGCTGCACTGTGGCCCTCAAAGATGCCAGGAGGGAAAGGGTCAGGGGCCTGGAAAACAGACCTGCTGATGCGGCCTGGGGGAAGGGCGAGGGCCACAGGCTGTAAACAGCAGGGACACGGCTCTCCCCTCGGGAGCTGTTGCCAATGCTGCTGTTGCTGTTGTTTTGGAGAAGGGAGCAGGAAGCAGCCACTGTGGAACGCCAGGGCCCTGGAGACCCAAAGGGGCCGTTACAACAGGGGCAGCCTGGCTGGAGCCCAGGAGTGAGGGAGAGCCAGCAAGGGCTTGGGGCAGGGGCGCCCAACTGTACCTCTGAGAGCTGAGGAGAGATGCTCCCACAAAACAGTCAGCAGGGTTGTCCAGAATGCCTCGGCATGTGGTGGATGTTGGCCTGAGTGACTGTGCACGTACACACATGCGACACACCCCGAGCGTGCCCCCCTGCATAAGCACACTCAGCTCTGCACACGCGCACAGCCTCCAATGTGCAGGGGCTGTGAGAGGCCCCACTGCACAAGTTCCAGCTTCTCCACTTCTTGGCTCTTGCCTTTGGCTTTTCTCTTTGCCTCTCAAGCCTCAGTTTCCTCACCTACCAGGTGGAGCCAGTCCCCTCGCCCTACCTCTGGTTACTGTGAGACGTGGCCAGCTAGTTGCCCACTTAGACAGCTTAGTCATTGTTAATCTCCTCATTTAGTTAAGGACACTGCATCTCTTCATGGTCAAGGGAGTGGCCCAAGTAGCAGGACCAAGACTTGAATCCCATTCTGACAGAGATCACATGCGTGTATACGTCACACATCCTTGATCCATCCGCAAGTGCCAAGCAAGTAAGCAGCTTATGCACACACACACGTACACACATGATGGTAACAATGGCCACTATTTCTCGAGGATCTGCCATATGCTGGGCACTTGGTAAGTGTCTTACATGCACTCACACCGAGCATGTTACACCTCAGAGCATCCCCGATGTGTCTGGCTGCACGTAACAGAGTTCAACTAAAACACAAATACAGGGCTTAGGACCCTGGGCGTAGCTGATGTCACAGTGGTTTGGCAGGTTGATGAAGTCGGCAAGGACCTGGGTTCCTTCCATCTCTCTACCCACCATCTTCAGTGTGAACCTGGTGCCACACAATTGGAGGATGGCTGCTGTAGCGCCAGATATCACGTCTGCACTCTTCCATGAAAGAAGGTGAAGGCTGACCTAAGAGAACTCTCTTTTCACATCCATCCCTTCTACTAAGCAAACTGTCTCCCAGAAGTCCTCCATAGACATGAAACTGGGTCAATGTCCCCTAGCTGCAAAGGAGGCTGGGGACAAAAAAGTGTTTGGCAAAAGGGCATTGGACCATTACAATTGATTTAGAACAGTGGTGCTCAACCTTCCTGATGCCGTGACCCTTTAATACAGTTCCTCATGTTGTGGTGACCCCCCAACCATAAAATTATTTTCGTTGCTACTTACCACTGATTTAGACAATGAGGTGATGCTTGTCTCCAGGAGTGGGGCACTCTGCTGCCTTGAACAAAATCAGGATTCCTCCCCAGGAAGGGGCAGGAAGGGCCAATTAGCATGTCTACCACCTGTGCCCCTGAGCGCCACCCACCAACCCCCTCCAGGGGGCAGTGTGGGACAGGGGACACAGAAGGTTCAGGTCTTTGAGCTCCCGAGGGGGTCCTCAATTCCAGTGCAGCTGTACTCCTAACCATAGCAAACCCAGACAGAAACAGGCCCAGTGCAGGCAGCTTTCTGAAAGGAAGGGCCACGCATCTGGCTTTGCCCACCTCAGTGTCAGAATCTTGGTCACAACGTCAGTTGTCCCCAGCCCAGACATCTAAGGCTGTAGCTCTCAGCCTTTGTTTCTTCCAGCCATGACACACCCGATGGCTGCACCCCTTGGGGTCCCACTCCTCACCAACTCTCACCCTAACTCTCTGCCTGGGAGTCCGTGAGGATGTTCTCACAGGGTAGCCAAGAGTCTCCTCTAACTGGAGAAACTGGGTGGCTCACCTCACCCCCTGGCATCACGCAGAACCTGCACAAGGCTCGTGAAGCGTCTGTGAGGACATTGAGAATGGCTGGCTGTAAAGTTGCTTCTGGAAGGAAAGTTAATACACCTGCCCTTTGGTCAACAAAGCCTGAGTAGACAGCCACGGCTGAGCACGGAGGGTGGGGCTTGGATATCAGGATCCGGTGTTTCCTGGGGGGCTGGTGACAAGCCTTTCCTGGGAGACACGTCCCTGTCCTGATGTTGTCCAGGGTTCCGCCTCTGCCAACGCCTGAGGCAAAACCCTCATCGCTGCATGCACAAGGTTTGGGGTCCCTGCACCTGCCAATGCTCTGAGTTCCCTATAGGGCCCTAGTGGGAGTTCCCTTCCTTCTCTGCCCTGTGCCCGCTGGCCGCCTGCCTACCTAGATGGCTTCTTGCTTTATGTTTGTTCACGCAACTCCCCTTCAAGCAGCAGCTGTCACTGTTCTGAGCACGGGCAGAGGAAGGTGATCTGGAAGGGATTCCACGGGAGATCCCAGATGGAAGCAGAACCCCCTGTGCAGCTCGTGGCCCCAGGTCACTTGCCACAGGAGCCCAAGAAACCTCACACCTCAAACTGGGTAGTGTGGGACTCTGTCTCCTCCCTGTATATTGGGAGGTGGGTCACCCACAGCACCCTTCTTGGGTACCGCTAGCCTGAGAATTTAACTCCTCACTAGTGCTTTGGGTGTTAACAAGAGCACCAGGGTGGTCCTTCCCTTTGAGAGGGAAGGGCTGAGTGTGAAGGCTGCACCCGCACAGGGACCCGGAGGAGAGGATGTCCCCCCAGGGCTGTGTCAGCAGCTGCCTCAGCCAGCAGGGCTGACCTCTCCGCTGGGGGGGAAGTATTTGTCTGAAAAGGTTACTGAAGGTTGTTTTACTCAAAGGCTTTGGTTCTTTTCATCATGGGGACTTGCTGCGCAGAGATGGGAGGAGGGAGGACACAATGTGGCTTTCAGCTCTTCTTCCCAGCCCTGGGCAGGCTGGGCACGGGGCAGGAACTGGGCGTCCTCTTGGGTGAGGCTGGGCCGGAGCCAGCTTCCCGCACAGTTATTCCCAAACAGCCAAGAGCACCCACTGTGCACTGGGCCCGTGCAGGGTGTTGGGGACATGGGAACCCTGCCCTAGAGGAGACTTCCACCCTAGAGAGGGGCTGATGGCCACACAGGTTTCCAACGGGAGGTGATTGTGTCCCTCAGGGGCCATTTGGTGCTGTCCAGAGACATGTTTGGTTGTCACAACCGGCAGAGGACGCTCCTGGAACCTTGTGGGCAGAGGCCAAGGGTACTGCTTAAAAAATGAGCAGTGCACAGGACAGCCCCTGCCACGCGGAATTATCCCCGCCCGCCTGATGCCAGTCACACGGCTGGGAGCCAGCTTCTGTCCAGCTGGCAGGGTAGCGCCAGAGCCCCTGCCCCTGGGGAGTGCCAGGAGTGCAGCATGCAATTCCCTGTCAAGTGGCTCTGGACAGCGACATGTGGTCTTTGTCTGGCTCTGGGGTGGTGAGAGCCCGCCAGCCATGGCAGGTGCTGGCCTTTTTCTTAGGCTTTTCGAGTCCCAGAAGACACACGGGGGCCCAGGCCATACTGGACTCAGAGCCGCAGTCCCAAAGCAGGAGCTTTGTTCATATGTGAGTGCCCAGCAGCCTCCTCTGGCCTGTCTACTTCAGAAAACGGACAGGAGGCTCCAACCTATGTCCCCTCTCCAAGCCATTCCTGCCTAGAGCACTGAGGCCCAATCGAGAGAACCCAGAGAGGGCTGAGGCCAACTCAGGGCCCCTACCACTCCCCCAGCCTAGGCACCTTTCGGATGGAATCCACCCATCTCTGCCTCTGCATTTCCCATGCTGCAGCCTGCATGAGGTCCCTGGCCTCCACCACCTGCCCCACCCCTCTGAGAATCCCAAATTTGTCTTCTGCTTTGTTACCGCTTTGTGCCTCGGGGTTTCTGTTCAGCACTTACTACTTACTACCCTTGAACTTTGAAAAAGAAAATAGCTTTAGCAAATTAAAAGAAAAAACTGTACATTTTTTAAAGCGTAAGGGAGAAAATAAATGCCACTTTATCATGCTGAACTCTGAGAAAGCCACTGTTGACAGCTGGTGAACACTATTGCCCATGTCTCTCAGTTCAAATAAATCCATGTTTACAGTTCCACAGAGATGGGGTCTCTTTAGGTGGGCTGCTTCTTCACCTGTCAGTGTGACATGGAGAATTTTCCTTGTCAATACAAACACCTCTACCCTCTCTGATTTAATTGCTGGAAAGGGTTCCTTTGGATCAATGGATTATAATCTAATCATTCAGTTCTCTACTAATGGACATTTAGATTATTTCCAATTTTTAATTTTAACAAATGATAGAATATCCTCATATATAGCTCTTTGCCCACTTGTCTGATTATTCCTCAGATCGGGGATTGATGGGACACATTCAAAACTGGGGTACGTGTTTCCAAATCAGCCTTTAAAAAGATTGTTCCAACTTATACTTCAAAACCAATACTTTAAACCAGGTAATAACCATAGTGTATTAAGCCGTCTACGTGCCTGGCAGTCCTCGAAGTACTTTACACACAGCAACTCATTTAATTCTCTCAAAAACCTATAAGGTGGGCTCCTTTTTGGCAATGATAGAACCTTGCTTTTGTAAAGCGAGACACAGAGTCTATGCAGAGGTCAGAGAAGTTAGTAAGTAGCCAAGCATTCATTACCAACTTGCCTGTCCTGGAAGAAACATTTCTAACTTTTGATAATGTAATGGAGTAGTTGCTTTTATTTTTGTTACCGGTAAGGTTGCTTTTTATTTTGTTACCGGTAAGGTTGGTTTTTATTTTTCACAAGTGTTTATCAGCCATTAGCATTAATTTTTCTATGAATTACTTGTCTTTTTTCTTGTTTTCCAGCTGGGGCACCCATCATTTTGTTGATTTGTAAGAGTGCTCACACACTGCGTGGGGCAGCCCGGTGCCCAGGGAGGGTGCCACCCTCACCCACGTCTTTCTGGCCTGGTGCAGAGGAGGCTTCCAATAGCTGGCACTCTGGGAGATAGGACTCCCTGTTGTTCAAAAGGGGGCATGACCAATTTATCTTTAACTCTTAACTCCCGGGCTGCCCCCTCAGCCCAAAATAATTCCGTTTGCTCAGGATGTATAGAGTTTATAGAATGAACGTCCTCACATGCTCACCTTACTTGATGCCCAGGTGGCCAGGTAAGATGTATTAGCCCCTTTTTACAAATGAAGGAACTGGGGTCTCATAGCCAGGGCTGACATGAAACATCCCTCCTCCCCATGCCTCCACCTCCTAGGTCCAAGGTTCACCTGCTCCACTTCGATTGACAAGCTTTACTCGGGGTCCTTTCTGAGCCTCAGTTTACCAATCAGAAGAATGGGGTAGAATTCCCTGCTTTTAGAGGACAGGGACCTGGCTCCCCACCACTCCCTGGAGCTGGGCACACAGCAGGCCTTACCCCCACCCTTTCCCCCCGCCCAAGTGTAGCCTGGGCCAGGCCTCTCAGAGAGCTCCCAGCTGGGGCTGAGCTCAGGGAGGGAGCCGCGGGTGCAGCGGGCAGCACAAGGGCCCCTTTGTGCCTGTTGCTAGGGCCCAGCTGTATTTGCTCAACCTCAGTAAACAGGAGGAGCCTGGAGGCCCTGCTCTGTTATGACAACTGAAAGGGCACTTTCTTTCCTGCCTGAGGCGGCTCCAGGTGATTCCCCATCTTGGAGGGGCTGCCCCTGCAATGAGCTGGGTATCCTCACTGCACAGGGGCAGGGCTGGAGGGCAGCAGAAAGGTCACACAGCTCAGCCCTTGAGGATCTGATGAGGAAACTGAGGCTGGAGGGATCCCTGGACCAAGGTCACAGAGGACACACATGCAGAGACAGGCTTGACAGCTGAGGTCTATCCTCTGCACAGAGGGGATTTGGGAGGCGTCCACCTATCCTTCACGCACCAGTTGTCAGCGTTTGGCTAAGTCCCTTTGCCTTTCTGGGGAGTTGGGGGAAGGCTGCCCAGCCCACCTCCACCCAGCAGTTTCTGGAACCAGGCCCTCGGAGGTGGAGAACAACCCCAACCCTGGTAGTTTGTTAAGAGTCTCGATATCTTACCAAGCAAAGACACATGAAGAAAGGGTTATAAGTATCATAGCCTTATTTTTTTTAATGCTTGCAATAAACAAATTAGCATGTTTAACATCCTGGGGCAATAGCCTCACAGTGGGAGATATGCTAGTTATTGGTTTCATTTTCTACACATACAGGTTCAGGGGCAATAGGAGGTGTGCCCAGTAATGGGACCCTCCCTGTTAGCTGTAAAATGAACTTCCTTTGGCCTTGCTGGCATCTCTACTGAGTCTAAGGCTGTAGCCTCCTTCAGAGAGAATGTCCAAGGCCTGCCTTGAGGCCCTCAGTGCACCCCCAGGACAGGTGGCCGGCAGCCAGGGCTGTAGTGTGACTGGCAGCCAGTACCCACCCTCCCCGACTCCTTCCTCCTAGGAAGTATGCTCTGGGAGCCACCTCCCCCACAGTGGGGACCCAGGAGCGCTGGGGTAGAGGCTTTCCTGGGCTCATAAACTGACCTCTGAGAATGGCCATGAGCCCTGGGCAGGTGCTTCTCCTGGGGCCTGCCCCACCCTCCCCGCCCGCAGCACACAGAGGCTCTGTGTACCTGGGCCAGCTGGACATTCGCACACTCCACAGGGAATCCTGGGGGGGTGGAGCTGCCATGTGGACTTCCTCAAATGCAGACAAAGCTGCCCTGGAGAGGCCTCTGGCCTCAGGGTCACCCTCTCCTGGCAAACAGCCCATAGCTCAGGGCCAGACCCTAGGGTTGCTGGATCCAGGCCCACTTGTCTCTAAAAGAGCTGCTCTGGCTCTCACCTGGGAAGGGAAGGTTGGGACATGCAGGCGCTCCCTCACCTGTGACACATGGGCTCTGTGGAGCCAGTCCTCCAACCTGGGGACTCCTACCCACCCTGGTCTCACCCTTGTGTGTCCCAGAGGTCACACCAATGAGAACTGCCCCACGGTGGGCAGAAAGGGGGGGGCAGGGCGCTGTGCCCCTCCCACACCCAGCCTCTGCCCCCAGAACTGCTGTTGCTGTCCCCATTCTCAGCCCCTCATGCAGGGGCACTAAAGGAATGGCGTGTCTGCAGATGGGCCTAGGACCATTTTGTGTCCCATTCCTAGCAGCTGCCTCTCAGAAGAAAGCAGAGAGCCCCACATTGCCACCCACTACCTGTACGACGTGGGGCCCATCACTCAACCTCTCTGGGCCTCAGGGTTAAACAGCTCCCACCTGGTAGGCTTTCTGTAGCAAGTGAATTCATACTTTTTCAGCATTTAGAATAGTGCTTGGTATATCATGATCACCACATAAGTTTAGCAAATAAAACATACTGTAAGATGATAACAACGAGAATGACAAAGACTACAGGAAGGAACTGTCTACAGATCAAACCTGCGGGTTCTAGAGACTTTGTCAGCTGAGATGGCTATGGGGCTCCTGGATTCTGGGAGAGGGGCAGTTAATTAGTGACTCCAAACCACAATGCCCTAAGTGGTCTGGGTTGGACTGTTCCCTGGGTCACTGTCTAGCAATTCCCAAAACCTGGTGGCTCAGAGCATTCCTCCCCGCCTTTCCTCTGTCTGGTAACTCACCCCCAAGAGCTGGAAGGGGCCTTTCTCTCACCCCAGGTGCTGGAAGGGGCCTTTTTCTCCTGGGCCCTCCATTCCAGCTGGAGATGTGATTTCACAGATCAGTCAACATCTGCTGACTTCCCTGCGTAGGGTCCTGTGCTAGGCACAGAGCTGTGCACGGGGCACACGGTGAAAGGTCCAGCCCTCCAGGTGCTCAAGGTGCAGGGCGGACAGACCCACAGACGCATCAATCACCACCACGAGACTTCTGTGCAGGAGGGCAGGTGACGGGGCTAGGGCCCTCAGAGGGACTTCAAGATGGCCTCGGAGAGGCATATGGGTTCAACCCAGGGCTGTCCCTTCTGTCCCAGTGTCAGAGGAGACAAAGCTGAGGCTCAAAGACATAAAGGGACGTGCCCAAAGTGACACAGCTAGCAAGGAGCAGAGCGCGGCATCCTCTGGAGGGTTCATGTTGCTTCCAGCTGCCAAGACGCAATCCATTTTGAACCTGATCTAAAAACCAGATTTTGATTCCCTCCTCCTTTCTACCCCCTTTTTCTGCTTTGTTTAGGGAGAAAGGGACAGGAAAGAAAGAGGGAGTCTGCCAAGACAGGAAGAGCTCACTCTGATTTGCAAGCCTGAGAAGGAAGCCACAGGGGAGCTGGCTTTGCAGCCAGGTTCCCGGGATCCTTCTGGCCGAGTGGTGACGGGGTATGAGCTCGCTCACGTGAGTGACAAATCTGGGGCAGTGCAACAGGACTTGACAGGCTGGGTCCTGGGTCGCCAGAGGTGAGGAGGGATGAAGGGAGTCAGAGCATGAAGCGGAGGAGACAGGGACACAGGGCTGCCTGCGCCTGACTGGCTGCATCACGTCACGATGTAACAATAACAGCCACCATTCTGCGACTGCTGTATGCCAAGCACTATGTGACATGCCTCAGATCCCAAACCTTCCTGATCCTCACAACTGCCCCAGAAGGGGCTACTATTATCCCCCTTTCAGAGATGAGGAAACTGCGGTTCAGAGGGGTTAAGTGACTTGGCCCAGGTCACAAAGCTGGGGTGAAAGCCTGGTTTACTCAGGAACCTGTGCTTTGAGCCCCAGTCCTGCACCGTCCCCTGTACCTTTGTCATCGCTCCTGAAGGCATGAATGCAGGTGAACCTGCCCCGACCTGTGGTACGGGGGCATTGGAAGGGTTTCCTTGGAGGGAAGGGGGACATCATGCTGGGACCATGATACTGAAATACCCTGACTGGGTGTGGGGCAGGATTCAAGGGAGATCTGAGTGGGGTGGGGTGCTGTCAGCTGACTCAGAAAGAAGGTCCATGAGAGCAAGGGGCTGGGGGCAAGACAGGAAAGGGACCTTCTACTCTTCCTGGGCTCACATTTTTCCTCTAGTGGCCTGAAGTTGTCCTGGTGGTGGGTGAGTTTTCCCAGATCCCATAGAGGTGGCTGGGAGTTAAGAACAAAGCCATGCCTCGGTTTCCTGCTGCTACTGAGGTGGAAAAGAATTATTCAGTGGCACTGGCTAAAGCGTGGCAAAGACTTTATTCAGGACCACGTGATGGGAATGGGGACCACAGCCTGGGGTCTTGCAGTGGGAGAAATGGGTTGGACTCAGTTCCCCACTCAGCTTGGACAAGTGGGGATTTATGGCCGAGGAGCAGGTGGGGGTCAGTGGGAATTACTGAGAGGAAACATCAGGAGTCAGGGGGACCCTGGCTAATCTAACAGGATTCTTGCTGATAAACCAGGGTGACCCGACCCCACCTGGGGGGTGGTGGAGAATGAGGAACCCAACCAGATATTGAAGATGGAGGAGGTGGTTCTGGCGCAACTGACTTAACAGAGATCTTTTGCTAAAACTGGATTTTATGAGGAAGTACACAGATGGGGCTGGGAGAATATTCAGAAGGCTGACTGAAGTTTAGCCAAGCAAAGAACCTCTGTTGGACCCACAACTGAGGAACCCTCAGTCTGCAGGGCAGGGGGCATCTGTGCTGGCTGCTTGAGGGAGGGGAGCAGCGTCACAGAGATGTCCCTGTGTGTCCCAAGGCCTGGGGAACATCTGCAGTGGCCCTGGGAGAGAGCTATACCCAGACAATGAGTCTCAGCAGAGGCCAGGCAAGAAGTAGAACACCCCTTCCTTGCCCCAGGAGAAGCTTGCGGTGGGGGGCAGTGTCTAGGGAAATGCACAGAAACGGTGGTGTGTACCCCAAGGGAGGCGGCTTTCTCCCAGCACAGTGAGGTAGAGAACACAGGAGTTACCAACAACAGTGAACAGCGGTTGTTTAGGTAAGCTATCACCTCCCGCCAACATCGTGTAACTCTATCCCACGGTTCTGGGTGTTGCCTGGTTCTGCCTTGGAGCCTCTCCTGCCTTCAGGGTGGCTGGTGCTAGAACCATTTTAGAGATTACCTTGTGCACGTGTCTGGTGGCTGAACCTGTCTGTCTGCTGGGCCTGAGCTGAGTCTGTTGGCATAAACACCTGCACACAGCCTCGATGTGGCTTGGGCTTCCTCACACCATGGTGCCTGGCTTCCAAGGGTGAGTATCATGAGGAACCAGGCAGAAGCTGTGCCACCTTTTGTGAGCCAGTCTTAGAAGTGATGGGCCTGGCCAGATTCGAGGGGCGAGAACAAAGACTGCACTTCTTGAGGGGAAGAGCAGCAGCCCCACAGTGTAGGAAGCACAATGGAATGGGAGTTATCGTGGTTGCCATCTTTGGAAAACACAACAACCATCATCGGTGAATATTTTCTGCTCACTTGTTGTGAGCAGGCCCTAAACACTGGGGATACAGCAGGAACCAAAGACAGAAATCTCTGCCTGGTGGAGTTGACATTCTAGCAGGAGAAGCTAGATCATCAGCCAAATAAATAAGTAAACACAATGGCATGTTAAGTGAAGGTGCGTGCCAACGACAAGTGCTAGAGGACTAGGGCACAAGGGGGGAAGGTGGGTGACATGAGAGTCAGCTGCCGGGAGGTCCAGGAACAAGATCCAGTAGAGGGACCAGACAGGGCAGAGGCACTGAGACATGTGTGTTGGGGGCTCGGGACAACCAAGAGGTCAGCAAGGCTGGAGTCGAGGAAGGAGAGCAAGGGAGGTGAGTACAGCCAGCTGGCAGGACCAACACATCCAGGTCGCCAGCCTTTGTAGGGACTTTGGCCTGTGCTCCAAGCAATGCAGGGACAGTGGAGGGTTTTGAGCAGAAATAGAGAAACTCTAACTCTAAAAGTAGGACTGGGGTTAAAAAAAAAAATCCCCCAGCCTCTAGACTCTGCTTGCATGCCTCTAAGAACATAGAACTCACCCCTTCATTGTTTATGGGGTACTTCTTGTCATGAATGAAAAAGAGCCTTCTCACTTCCCTCCGTTGTGGTTGGCCTCTGGTGGGGGCACTGTTGAGCTGGTCTCTCCTCTTCCATGAGGCTTAAGGGGGTACGCCTAACTCTCTGAGTCTCCTCCATACGGAACCCCATCCAGTTCTTTCCACAATCCACTTACTCCCCTACCTCCTGGACATTCCTCACAATGGTCACTTATGTCCGTCCTTTTCCTAAAGCAAGGGGTGGTAAGCTATAGCCCAAGAGCCAAATCTGTACTACCATTGGTTTTTGCCGATAAAGTTTTATTGGGACAGGACAGCCACACCCATTCATTGACTATTGTGCTTGTCTGCTTCTGTGCTGAGTTAAGTGGCTGAGTTGCATAGCTGCAATGGAGAATGTGTGGCCCATAGAGTGCAAAACATTTACTCTCTGGTCCTTTTCAGAGAAGGTGTTCTGACCCCTGTCCTAAACGTGTGTGTCTCAAGTCTCACCATGATCACTGAGCTGCTTCTCTGAAAACAGGAAGGGGCAAGGAGGCTTATCGGGGGCCAGGCTCCTAAAGATGAGAGCTGTGATACAATCCCAAAGTGCAGTATTTTCATGCTTTTGATATAAAATTGTACAATGTAAATATTAATTTACATAAATGCATGTTTTATAATTAGACTTTAGTTTTTTATAAAGACTTGTAGGACATGTCTCTGGTTCAGTGAATACATATTTCTGTGTGTTTTTATGAGTGATCATCACGGCAGGGCCTGGAATCTTACCTGAATCCCTCTGTGGCTCTGTAAGGAGATCACTAACTGGGAACAGAGCAAGGTGGTGTCCCCAGGTGCAATCAAAAACCACAGATTCTTAACTCTGAAGAATGACAACATTAAAAACCACAGTGGGTGAAGGGCCCACAAAGGGCTGTGTGTCTGCGGCCACCCGGTGGGGATTTGCCACCACGTCTGTGTCTGCACAAAAGAAAGCAAGAAAACCACAGTCCGCCGGCCTGACCAGCTTCCCTTGGAAACTTAGACACTTCCCTTGATTTTCCAAAGCAGAGGTTTTTATTTGGTCACTATGGGCATGGAGCATAAAAGTCAAGCCCTGAATTGTTTTCAAGGGAAAAAAAGAAAGCACGAAACACGCTGCAGGTTTGAAAATACATGCTTTGTTTTGGGACCACCTTCAAGAACACCCAGCAGGACTTACAAACTTAGTTGAAGAGGGTAAAGAAGAGATATCTTTACCTCTCCTTTGTAGTAAATTTCAGAATCTGAGCCCCTCAGTTACCAAACTCTGTGAGCTCTCCTGCCCAATCTTTCCCTGGGTTCTGGGTCCATCTGTGTAGTAGAAGCCCGAAGCCCCTCCCCTTAAGGGCTTCTAGAAGGCCCTGAGCAGGGAAAGGTGGAAACCCCAGAGGAAGCAGCCACCAGGTGTCCCAGCCTAGGGCTGTGCATGGAAGGAGACTGGAGAAAGGAGCGGCCAACACTCGGGCACAGCCCTCCTCGTTCACTGCCACCACCACCCCCTGGGATGCAGTGATACACAATGGTATGTGGGTACCATGGGTGTGCAGGCATCTTCTGGAAGCTTCATTAACGAAGTCTGTGGGTGATGAGCTAAGAAAGAGAGCAGTGAGTGCTACCAGGGGAGGAAAGGGCTGGGGACACAGGTAGAAAGTCAGCAGTTGGACTATGGGGGTCTTGTGGGTGGGAGGACAGCCGGGCCAAAGGGCCCACAGACTTCTCCACCGAGCCCTGCTCTGGGCTCCAGGAATGGTGCCTTGACCTCCCTGCTCAACTCTTCCAAGGTTCTCCAGGCATGCAGATCTTTCCCTGATGCTGCCCATTTTCTGAGTCATGGCCCTGGCAGGGAGCCTGGACACTGGCACTGGGCCAGATTCTCAATCCCCTGCACAGGGATGTGCCCAGTGTCAGGTGTGGGAGGCCACTGTCCCTGTCAAGGCCTCCCCAGTTCAGCCTGAGGTCGAGGTCACTTCCCTTTCTCATTTGTGCCATAAAATCTCTCCCTAGGTTAGTGCCCAGGAGCTGCTGCTCAGAATGAGCCTCTAGGGGATCTGAGCAAGCCTAGGGGAGAATGCAGAGCTCTGGATGGAGCTAGAATCGCTGAGCTCCAGCCAGAAATCTCAGAAACTGGCTGTGACCTAGGCAGGCTGCCTACAATGCTCCGAGCCCCATTTCCTCTCAAGCCATCTTGAATCTATTGACCTAACTCATCTCTAATATTTTGAGGGTTTTTTTGTTTGTTTGTTTTTGCAGATTTTGCAGTTTTGGCCAGGGCTGGGTTTGAACCTGCCATCTGCAGTACATGGGGCCGGTGCCCTACTCCTTTGAGCCACAGGTGCCGCCCATATTCTGGTATTTTTTAATAATCACAAATAGCTGATTAGTTTATTGCCTACTGTCAAAACTTGCAAGATAAACGTAGCAGGCCCGGTAGCTGGGACCAGCTTCAGGGGCTCCCGACACCTCATGAGAAAGCTGACCATCTCGGGGGCATGGAAACTAAACTCCTCCGTATCTATCCAGGAACCCGGGGCTGCAGCCATTTGTTCATCACCCTTCCATTCTCCCGGCTATCTCCCCGTACATTCTTCCTTCCAGCCTGCTATCCTTTCATCAGTCTGTCCAAACTTCTATCCTTTCTTACTTCCTTTTATCCTTCCATTCATTCGTCCCAGTCAACTCTTCTTTCATCCATTCATCCTTTCTCCTTTCCTGTCTTCCATTTTCCCATCCTTCCTTCCATCCATCCATCCGACATTGGCCTTTCCCTCCCTCCCTCTCTCATCCGTCCATTCTTTATCCTTCCATTCCTGCATTTGATATCTGTCCTTCTTTCTGCCCTTTCAACTGTCCTTTCTTCCTTTCATCCTCATTCTTTAGATATATCCATCCAACCATCCATCTTTCCTTTTTCCTTACTTTCATCAATCCATCATTCAATCTACCCAATCATTTATCCTTCCATTTATCCACTCATTTTTCTATCCATCGATATATTCGCTAATTTACATATTTATGAACACCCACTTGAGCTGAATACTGCTTATATTTAAATATTCACATTTATATTTATGTCCAAATTTTCTATCTGAATTAAACCTTAAGCCTACTCTAGAAATGTCAGGAAGAGAGACTCCGAATACTTAAAGGCACAACTTGAGAAACGCAATATAATAGATGTGTACACAAGAAGTAGTGTGAGACAGAGGGGGAATTGTCAAACCCTTGGGTGGTGGTAATGGGGTTCCCTGGATGTTCTTGAAGGATTTTAGGACGGAGTATTTATCATACAGACAAGGAAGCATTCCAGGCTGAAGGAATCGGGTGGGCACAGGCATAGGAGGTAGAAAGAGAGTGGTGGTGATAAAGGAGGGTATTGCGCAGTAACAGGAGAGGGAAGGGGCTAGAAAGCTACACAGGAGCCCAGCCTCAGTGGAGGAATGTGGCAGGAGACCTAGAAGAAAGGCCCATCTGGCTACAGAGGGAAGATGCTGGGGGTGGGGTATGAGACTAGAGACAGAGGTCACTCTGGGAGGTGACAGAGGTCACAGGGAAAGTGATTGGTCCAGCTAAGATGGTAGAGCTCAGATGGAGAGAGTGGGTGGGTTGGAGAGTGATCTAGGAGGCATAGGGAGCAGGTGACGGACAGATGAGGGGGTTCCCACAGGATGGCCAAGCGTGATGACGCTGGAGCTGGAAACATGGGAGGGAAGCAGGGGTTAGAGGGCAGGATGAGTCAGGGGGAATCTAGAGGAGGGGTCTGGTTGCCAGTAGGCCCACAGACCTAGAGCACAGAGTGGAGCTGCTTTTGCTGCCTGTTAGCTCATTTGGTCTCCCTCGAGCCTTCAGACCCAGGCTGGTCATCCATTCATCCATTTATTCACTTGACAAATGCTTTCTGAGCACCCTGTACCTGTTTCCACTGTAGGTCTTGGGATACACAGCGAACAGGTCAGCAATGTTGCTGGCTTCCTGGGACCTATATTCTGATGAGGGCAATCCCTACAAGACCATTCAGGAGACTGAGACGTACAGAGTTCATGACCTGCCAAAGGATATGCCGTCAGAGGTGGCCAGGCAGGAGCAGAAGCTGAGGCTTGGAGAGCTGCTGGGCAGGGAATTGGAACTGAATAGGGCTTCATGGAGCCAGAGGAAGCTCCTGACTGTCCCAGCTGCTGGGTAACTCAGCAAACCAGAGAAGGAGGGGTCTGTGGGGGATCCAGTGGGGCAGCCGGGAGTCTGCAGACAGAGCTTCCGGAGGTAGCTGGTTTCCTCTCACTCTTCCTGCCAGAGCCTGCCTGCCCCCTGCCCCCCACTCAATCCTGCCCGTCTCCTCTGCTTCCTGCCCCAGCCCTGAATTCCCTCCACGGCTTCACTCGGTCTCTTGGCAGTTGCCTCTCTCCTTAGCCAGACCCTGGGCCTCTGGCTGAGTTCACCCTGGACCAGCTGTGGGGTCTGAGACACACCATTTATCCACTCTGAGTGGGCTTCTGTGCTCACGGATGGGAAGAAGTTTATGGGCCAGGGAGGACCTGCTGGATGTACTGGGCCAAGCCCAGGCGGGTCCAGTGTCAAGCTACAACTGTGATAACAGGCGCTCATGTTCCTCAAGCACTACGTCCAGACCCGTTGCAGGCGTCATCTCAGTCTTCACACGTCACAAAGCAGGTCCTGTTCCTGTCCTCTTGTGTGTAGAGAAAGAGACTGAAGCACAGAGGGCCTCAGTAACCCGCCCAAAGTCACACAGCTGGAAGTATTGGGGTTTGCACTGGAGTCCAGATGGTCAGGCTCCAGTCTCCACTGCCTTCCCTCTCCCGGCCCAGTCCTGGCGCTACCTTTAGAGAAGGGCAGGGCCACACTCACTGTGGGGAGAGGGCTGGGAAGGAGCTGGGCATGCTCTGAGGCTGGGGGACTGTTAGGATCCCTTTCCCACCTCTTCATCTGGTTATCTCCTGCCCACCTCTCAGGACTTAACTCCAGGGTCCCCTTTTCTGACAAGAGTCTTCCTGGGGCTTAGTGCCTGTGGCTCAACGGGCTAAGGCGCCAGCCACGTACACCTGAGCTGGCGGGTTCGAATCCAGCCCGGACCCGCCAAACAACAATTGATGGCTGCAACCAAAAAATGGCCGGCGTTGTGGTGGGTGCCTGTAGTCCCAGCTACTTGGGAGGCAGGGGCAGGAGACTCGCTTGAGACTCGCTTGGTTGCTGTGAGCTGTGAGGCCACGGCTCTCTATTCAGGGTGACAGCTTGAGGCTCTGTCTCAAAAAAAAACAAAAAAAAACAAAGAGTCTTTCTGGATGTCAGAGTGATGACTAGGCCACTGTCTCCTTGCATCCAACACTTTCTCTGCCCCAGGCACTGGACTAAGTGTTTGACACATGCTCTCGAGTCCTCACGTCCTCTCAGTACTTGGCTTGGCCAGGGACACCTATGGTGGTAGCAGGAGCCCCTTGGAGCCAGCTGAAGAGAAAGGGGGCATTTGGGGGCGCAGGCTCAGGGCGCTGGGGGCGCGTGGTCTCACAGAGGATTGCAGTCAGGCACTGGGAGCCACTTCCCTCCACCGACATCTCTACACCGCACACTCTCTCTCATTCTGAGACCGTCTCTTGTCTGTATTTCCCTGTGTCCTCAGACCCCAGGACAGAATTCTGCTCAGCGTGGGAAGAACGTCAGTCAGAGCTGTTCGGACACACGGACTGGTTGGTGGGTGTGGAGGACCCACCCCTGCACACACGCAAGCAGCGGCGGGACAGGGCAGAGGAGAATGTTCCAACTCTGATGGGGCTTAGTCTCGGGCAGGCTTCTAAGGGCCCATCCCGTGTAAGCCACTCTGGGCTGTGGAATCCAGAGGCTTATTTCCAAAGGCCTCCTGGTGTCTGCCCCAGAAAGTCTAGTGAGGATCTGGAACAGAGCACATCCCAAACCGAGCTCCTGGCCTGGCCCCTGAACCTGCCTCTGCTGTAGGCTCCCCATCTCCATTGATGGCAACTCCTGCTTTCTGCTGCTCGGGTCAAAATTTCTGAGTCATCCTTACCTCCCCTCTGGGTTGTCATCCACCCTGCATCTGGTCCCTCCACATATCCCGTCATTCCCCACCCTCTGAATCTACCAGAGTCTACCTTGCACCTCTATGGTCCTGCCTGCCACCCTGGTCCTAGCCGCTGTCGCCTCCCATCAGGGTAACTGCCCTGGCCTCCTAACTGATCTCCTTTCTTCTGCCTTCTGGTCTCAGCACAAAAGACTTCTAGATACGTCAGAGCATGTTCCTCCCTCTGCTCAAAACCCTGCTTCAGATCCCATCCCACTCAGAGCCAAAGCCAGTCATAGCTCCCCATGACCCGCCCCAGAACCCTTCTCACCTCCTCCGGACCTCTCGTCCCCCTGCTGGCTCTGCCTGCAACACGCCAGCCACATTCCTCTCCTGTTGGTCTTTGCACTGTCTGTGCACTTTGCCCAGAGCCCTATTCCTGCTCCTGTCTGCACGGCCACCACCCTCACCTCCTCCAAGTCCTTGCTCAGGGGTCACTTTCTCAGTGAGGCCCAGTCTGAACTCTGTACTTAAAATGGCATCTTCGCATCTTTCCTCCACCAACACTGCCACCACCCGGGCCCGTCCCTAGTGCACTCAGCCCCTCTCACCCTGCCAGACTTTTCCACAGCACCAGACACTTTTAATGTACTACATAGGCTGGATGTGGTGGCTCACGCCTATAATCTCACACTTTGGGAGGCTAAGGCAGGAGGATTGCTTAAGGCCAGGAGTTCAAAACTAGCCTTGGCAAGCTAACAAGACCCCCTGTCTATGAAAAAATATATAAAAATTAGCCAGGCATGGTGGCGTACACTTGTAGATCCAGCTACTCAAGAGGCTTGCTTGAGCGCAGTAGTGAGAGGCTGCAGTGAGCTATGATCTCACCACTGCACACTAGCCTTGGTGACAGTCAAAATATAATAAAGTAAATACACACATAGTATAATTTAAATTACTTTGCTTGTTGTTACCTGTCTCCACCCACTAGAATGTAAGCTCTCTGGGGGCATTGACTTGGCTGATTCTGTTCACTGCTGTATCTACAACTGTGACTGATACAAGGTGGGTGCTCAATCAGCAAAAATGGGGGGACAGCATGCAAGTCAGGAGCCAGGGACCTGGGGGTACTCCTTGCAGCTAGTCAGGGGCAGAGGTCCCCCAGTGCATGACTTGGGGATCCAGGTACACTCAGCACGGTCCCCTCCCTGGTCCCCACTCCCATGCAGAGTGGCTATATCCTGGAGAGGAACTGGTTCTTGACTGTATCCATAGAGGGCTCAAGGGTGCTAAAAACACTTTGGAATTATACCTAAATTGGGGGGGGTCATTTTTTGGGGGCGGAGATTTTTCTTTCTCCCACAGCATTTATCACCTTCTGGCATTCTATCAAGTTTATTTACTATGCTTCTAAATGTAGTATTTGCCATTCATCAGATTCTCAGGGAACCCCTTGTCTCCTGCTGTTTTCCTTGTGGCCAGCAGGGTTCCTGAGGCCTAGTGTGGCTCACCAGGCTGTTCCTGGGGCTGTGATGGCACCCTCGGCAGGGTGGCCTCCCCATCCCCACAACCCTGCCGTTCCTCTTCTCAGGCCTTAATCAGCTGGTACCCCTCAGGATCAGCAAGATCAGAATGGCAGCTAGGAGGGCCAGTGCTGCTCTCCGTGGTCCTGAACCACCTCACTGCTCCCTGCTCTGGGTGAGTTTATTCCTTGGGGTACACAGATGGGGAAGATGATTGTATAGTCCCAAAGGACCCTTCCTCTTCTCCCCCACCCTCCAGTTGCCCTTCTCTTTCTCTGCTTCCAGAAACTCTAAACCTGCTTCTTCTGCTTACATTAAACCTCTTATCTTTGAGGTTTGGCTGAGTTGTCACCTTCTTGGGAAAGCCTCCTTGGGCTCTGCAAAACTGAGATGGGTCTCCTCCCCTCCTCTGGGTTCAAAGGAGTCCTGTACTTTATTCCAGGATGTGCTGGTCGCCTGTCTGGTCCCATCAGTCAACTGTAAGCTCCAAGTCTGCTATCTTACTGCTGTGTCCCCAGGATATAGATGATAACAATATACTTTGATTGTGCAAAAAAATGAACTTGTGAATGAAATGAATGTGTGACAGATAGTCTGGGGAAGGAATCTCCTCATGGTTTGTTCCTTTGATTAAGCCAGGACTACTCTGCCAGGCTCTAATTTGGAAACATGGAAGAGGACAAGAGTCTGGCATGGTTCTTCTCCGGAGGAATACATGACTTGGTGGAGGAATTACAGTGGTTGATAACCTGAGCTCCATTTTACAGATCCAGAGACTGAGGCTTAGGGAAGTGATACAATTATTCTGTCATTACATAACTTAGGAGTGACAAAGACAGAACTTGAGCCCCTACCCTTTGGCCTTAGACCTTGTACCCATCCCCTGCCTATAACATCATTTCCTTTCTCTAGATCACAGTTCATGCCCCTATGTAAAGAAGACATTGGGGTAAATATATCCCCAAGATTCCATGGAATATTAGAAGCCATGGGCTTAGTCTTGATTCTTTGAGTAACAACTTCTGGGACCAATGAGACTGCACCAGGAAAAGCTCTTGGTACCCAGTGAGTGATTTTCTTGACCGAGGCCCTTCTTTCCAAGAGCTGGATTCTTGGCAAGGACATTTCATACTCCCCAAATCATGTCCCCTAGGATGTGCGTGGTGGGCATGATATAGCTGGCCTCAGTCTTGTTGTGACTAGAGCTCCTGAGATAGCCCACATCTTATCCCCTGGTGGGTCTGTAAGATCTGGAGGAAATTCCACTGATCCAAACCTGGAGGCCTTCACTTGCAGGGATCTGGGGGATGAGGACAGTGGACCCTGAGCTAGTGTCAGCGTTCAATTTATGGAACTATCCATGTATGCTCCACATGATGACATAAGAATCTAAGAGTCTGGGTGGTGCCTGTGGCTCGGTGAGTAGGGTGCCAGGCCCCTATACCGAGGGTGGTGAGTTCAAACCCAGCCCCAGCCAAACTGCAACAAAAATTAGCTGGGCGTTGTGGCAGGCACCTGTAGTCCCAGCTACTTGGGAGGCTGAGGTAGGAAAATCACCTAAGCGCAAGAGCTGGAAGTTGCTGTGAGCTGTGATGCCACAGCACTCTACTGAGGGTGACACAGTGAGACTCTATCTCTAAAAGAAAACAAACAAACAAAAGAACCTAAAGAGTCCCATGTCTTGTCCTCTGGAGCAGTCAAAGCCTGAATTCTACAAGGCTTTGATGATCAAAAATGGGCCATTGTATGTTTATTGAACAAAGACAGTTTGCTTTAGGGACAAAGGTTTTGAAAACATGGCATCCTAGTCCATTCAAATAGTCCTAGAGTACCACAACAAAATACCATAAAGTGTGTGGCTTATAAACAACAGAAATTCTGGAGGCCGGGAAGTCCAAAATCAAGGAAGGCGCTGCCAGCTCTGGTGTCTGGTGAGGGCCCACTTCCTGGCACATAGACAGCCATCTTCTCAAAGTGTCCTCACGTGGTGGAAAGGGTAAGGGAACTCTTTGGGGTCTCTTTTACAAGGTCACTAACCCCATTCATGAGGGTTCTGTCTTTGTGACCTAATTACTCTCCATAGGCTGTACCTCCAATGCCATCACATTGGTAATTGGATTTCAACATATAAACCGGTGTGGGAGGGACACAAACATTCACACCATTACATGTGGGGTCCATAAAAGAAAAAGAATACAGAAGGAGCTGGGAAGATGAAAGGTGGGGGATTCCTGGTTAAGGCAGGACCTAACAACCCTTAAAGGGGCAGAGGAGTAGTTGGCTCCTGCCTGGAGCCACCTTCAGGGACCCAGAAGGCTCACTCTGCTGGGGGTAGAGGAAAGAAGAGAGGAAGAAGCAAAGCTGGGGCCCTGGGGCACTGATAGGAAGGCCGGAGGGACTGGCTGATGGAAGACTGGCTTGGTGACCTTCCACTTTGGCTTAAAATAGGGGCTGTCAAGAGGGGATCAAACATAGTACCCCAGCAAACCCCAATGTCTGAGTCAGCTCAGCTCCTGTAACGGATTACCACAGACGGGGCAGCTTACACAACACACGTTTATCTTTCTCAGTGCTGGAGACTGGGAAGTCCAAGGGCAGGATGACAGCGTGATCTAATTCTGGGACTCTCCCCCTGGTTTGCAGCTGGAGCCTCCTTGCTGCATCCTTGCATAGTGGACAGAACATCTCTCACCCCTTCTAAGGCAGCGGTTCTCAACCTGTGGGTCACCACCCCTTTGTAACAATGAAAATACATCATGGCATTAGGAAGGTTGAGAACCACTGTCTAAGGGCACTGCTTAGGGCACCACCACGAGGGATCTACCCACATGGCATAATCATCTTCCAAAGGCTCCACCTCCTAATACCATCACACTGGGACTACAGTTTCAGCATATGAATTTTGGGGGAACACAAACATTCAGTCCATAGCACCCACCCAGCACTATATCTGGGAGAGCAGAGGAAGGCAGTGTCACCCATCCCCAGGGTCCCATAGTTTTTCTGCATGTCCCTGGTGCTCAGCAGCTGGCCTGTTCTCTGTGGCTCTCCTGCCATATGGCTAGTCCCCTGTCTGCAATGTCCTTGGGTGCACCATACCCTCCAGATTCACAGCTGAGGGCAGATCTCAGGGGAGTCAGGAGCCCGTGTGGCTTTGGGTAAGTCACCAGTTCTCTCTGGCCCCATGTCCCATCTGTAAACTGGGACAGGTTAGATATTCTGTAAGGCTCTCTGGCACTGGACAGGCCAGGGCTCCCACCTTGGATTCTATAGGGGTAGAGCTGGGTCTCATAGAGAGGCCACACTGGCCCTGAATCCTGGCAGCAGCTGGAGCCGCCCGCCCACACACAGGCAGGCGGGTGGGAGGCAGGGTGCTGCAGCCTCGTTGCCAAGAGCACAGAGAACTTTCCACTGGGTCCAGGTTTTCATCACCATGGCAACTGCTGGTGGGGTGGGGGGGTGGAAGCAGAATTTCTCAGAATTCCGGGGAGATTATATGGGGGAAGAAAGAACAAGAGAGACCTAAGCTAGCCCTGAGAGGTCAAGGCCGGCACCCCATCAAGTCCCGCACTCCCCCACCCTCCTTCATCCCTTCTCCCTCTTTTAATATTTCTGTCTCCATTTGTGCTCTCTAAGTTCCTCTTTCCTGGTCCCCTTCCCTGAGTCCTTGCTAGAGGAATGGTGACTAATCAGCATGTTCTATGCCCCAGGCACTGTTTCAAGCTCACATGTGTGAACTCATTTTATCCTCTGCATAGGAGGGGCTACCATTATCCCCATTTTACAGATGAAGAAATGAAGGCCCAGGGAGGTCCCATGACTTGCCCAGGTCACAGTAGATGGTGGACTCAAGTTTGGTGGGACTTTAATGACTGCACCCTCAGCTGTGATAGAGTTTAGATGGTCTCCCTTGTCTGAGAAACTTGGGGGCCACTAATGAGGGCAGGATGGGGACACATTTGGCACATGTCTGCACTCTGGAGACCTCACTGAGGCCATTCTTTATCCTCTCTGTCCACATGCCACACTGACAATCCTGGTTTCGGCTAGGGCAGGGGGTGATGCTGGCTGCCCATGTTTCCGTGACACTGGTTTTGGACTGATTCCCTGGAGCTGGCTGACCAGAACTCCCTCATTCCAGTCCACAGAAGGTCGCTGCCCTAGGGGGGTACTGGGAAGTCTAGGAGACAGAGCCCTGGGTCCATTCCCAGCACCCACTCCTTCCCCCAGGGACCCCCTGGGCAGAGAGAACCTGGCACAGGAGGCCTGGTATACGCCACACCACACCTGCAAGAGAAGTTCTCAGAATTCTAGGTTTCACTGCCCTCCTCGATGACCAGAAGGTGGTGGCAAGGGGCTGGTGGGCAGTCATATCTGAAGATATTATGGAAGCTGTGAAAATAGCAACCCAGCCATGCCAGTCAATTGGCATGACCTCTGTATTGAGCCCTCGACCAGCTTACAAAGACCCGAACAAACTGTGCACTAGGAAAGACCTGCTTCACCTTTGGGCACAGAGAATCTTCTAGTTATGGTTTTAAAGATGGCTAACTTCTCTCCAGAATGGCACTGCCTACGCCTTGCTCCCTCCTAGTGGTGTGGTTTTGTCTTCTGTTCCCTTTACAGATTGCCCTATACTCCTTCCAAATCTCTGACTCAAATTTCTGAAAGAGAAAAAGAGAGGGAGGGAGAGAGAGAGAGAGAGAGAGGAGAGAGCAGAGGGAGAGAGTAGGGAGAGACGGAGTGAGGGGGAGAGAGAGAGAGGAGGAGGAGAAAGAGACCCAACCTGGACTTCCTGGTGCCCTGATGGACAGAACTCCCGCCTCCGGACCAACCCACTGGCTGCCTGCCAGGCCATTGATTGGCTGCCCTGGGTCTGAAGCTTCCCCCTGGTCTAATCTGCTATTACCAGGGAGATGGGGGTCCCTTGTTACTGAACATTGTTGCAGAGAAAATGAATGCAGTTTTTCATTGTTAAGGCCATTCAGAGTCAGAGACTCTTACCTGAGCAGCTGCCCCACTGACTGGGAATCCTGCCTGTGCTGCTGGTGATGAGTCAGTTGCTTCTCTGCTTTCCTATGGCCAGTCGAGTTAGGGTTTCTGTTACTTGCAATTAAAGCATTGTGGCTGTCTGTCTGTTTCATGGGTTTATTGCAAAATCAAATGAGTAAGAACCTGTTTTAGACTTATTCGTGACCTTACAAGGCTGAAGTGAGGGGATATATAATGTTGCCCCAAGAAATCCGGAGGTGCCCCTTCTAACCCTCCTTGCAGAGGTCAGCAAGAAGTGACATGGAAGACTTGTGTGTCCAGCCATAGTCACCAGAGGCTACTGCCTGGCCCCAAGATGTCCAGCTGGAAAGGACCAGAGAAATTAACTCACTCAACCATTTGAGTCAGGTGAGAACCCCTGGGCACAAACCAGGCTCTGAGGGCCCACTTCTGGGGCAGACCCTCATCCTTCATTTCTACATGGTGGGGGAGGGACGCTCGTAGCTGGAGGCTTCCCTGGTCCCCAGCCCCCAGGGCTTATATAAGACTCCAATCATGCCAGCCCCGCATATGTCTCCCCAACTCCTGGAGCCTCACCATCAAAGGGGCCGAGACCCCAATGTTTTACTCACACCTCCCTGTGTGGGCAGAATGCACCGTCTCCATTCTGGGTACAAGGAAGTGGGAAGACAGAGCCACATGGGAGGCAGAAGACCACTCACTCCAGAGCAGGACTGACTAGGTGTGGAAGAGCACCTAGCCCAGTTCCCCCCATCCCCAGTGTCAATAATGCAGAATCAGTCCTTTGTGGTTTTGTGGGTCTTCCTAGGCGTGAATGAAAATAAGCTTCCTTGTAATTTTCCCTCACTTTCCCTCTGGGACCATGGAGTGGTTGTGCCTTTTCCTCCACGTGAAGATCCCCGCCAGTTCTTTCATCAGTTCATATAAGCCTCAACCTCCAGAACCCACACCATTCTGGTCACTTATGTCTGTCCTTTTTGCCAAAGTTGGGTGGGTCAATGAGGGGCCCAAGCTGACTCAATACCTGTTTTTGTAAATAAAGTTTTATTGAAACACATCCAAACCCATTTGTTTACTATTGTCTGTGACTTCTTTTGTGCTACAAAGGCCAAGTTGAATAGTACAATAGAACCTGTATGGCTCCCAAAGCTTATGACATTCACTACTAGGCCCTTTACAGAAAATTATCTGACCTTTGTTCTAAAGCATCAGTGGTTTCCCACCTGGCACAGAAGACCCCAGGTATAGCTGTTTAAGATGGACATCTTCTTTCCCCTCCTTGGACCCAGCATGTGACTGCTTGGTGCAGCCTCAGATGCTATGGGCTTTCAGTAGCTATAACCTATTATTGGCTCCATGAGAACACGTGGGCAACAAAATTCCCAGGTCACATTTGCGCACCCTGTTTTTAAGCCCTGTAGTCAAATCATGCTTCCCCAGACCTTTAGTTTTGCAGGACTTGTGTTTATCTTGGTCTTCTTCCTTTTGTTGCCTTTGTCCCAATCTCTTGTTTTACAGAGACTATTTAGAATCATGAATCTCTCACCCACCCATGAGTTAGCCCTCCCAATTTTGTTTTCCATATATTTATTTGTTCAGCATCTTTTCTGTCATTCAATTTGTTGACCTTAAATGAGCACTGTGGCATGTCATTGGCGACATCCTTGCCAGGTTGTTATGGACATACTAGTCAATGCTCTGTAGACATCATTAATTGACCTGCTGTGACCTCTCTCCACCTACAACCGGCAAGATTCCATCTTACCATCTTATTGTTAAGGGTGTTGTGAGAGATTTTGTCAAATATTTGGCTAGGTTTCTATTCCCAAGGATTGCTGCCCACCCTTTAGAAAATAGAATCACAGAACAGAAGGGACTTAGGAAATCACCTAACTTATTCTTTTCTTGCAGATGGAAAAATTGAGGCCCAGAAAAATGATGGTATAAGATGACAGAGTGAATCAGCGGTTGAATCAGGAGTAGGGTGATCTTTTGCACGACCCCTGGATGAGTCAGACTGACATAATCTGGACAGACTAACTGCTGTAACAAATAAGCCCAAAGAGGTCATAACCCACTGTGAAAGAAGGATATTTCTTGCTCACACAAGTCTCTGGGTAGGAATTCAGGATGGGGGATCAACTGTCCCCCACACTGTCCTTCAGAGACCCAGGCTTCTTTTTCCATTTTGTGGCTCAACTCTCCTGCAGGTCTCACTGTGGTCTACCTCCAAGGGATAGACAAAGACAGCCCATAACCCAGTCAGAAAAACCCTACTTCTACTTTGCTGAAATCCCAATGAATCCTTTGTGGATCTTGCTGCTCTCATCCCCCTGTCAGACCTCAGTCTTCTCTCAACCCCTGAGTTACAGCCTCGGGTCCCATCTGAGAAGGGCCTGGAGGGCAAGGCTACCGTCCCAGTCACCAAGCAGAGGGAGGCTGGGTTAATTGAGCAGCTGGTGTGCGTTCAACAATATCCCATTCTGCAGGGAGGAAGGGGGGGTGCTTCTCCCTTCCTGTATCAGGAGAGAACAGGAAGCAGCAGCTGGCAAGTTCACAAATGGAGCCTGCCCACATGGAATCACAAATCCCTCTCTCTGAATTTAAATGTGCCTGGTGCCGTGGAGAAGGAAGCGGTTCCTACCTCTGTGGAGAATCCATCTAAGGGGTCTGCAAGCTGGACCCTCCTAGGAGTGGCCATCTTGGTGGCAGCTGCTGTTGTGGTGGGGTGAGATTATGAGACCCTGGCCTCTCATCTTAATATTCCATGCCCACCTGAACCCCTTCCTTCTAATAGTTGGTTTTCTCAGAATCTGTGTTGGTAAAGGGTGGGTTTTTGCTCCTAGCATTCAAGGTTTTCCCTCTGGCTCACTCCCTTCTGTCTGTCCCTCACATCGCCTGGAGACACGCTCTTTCCTGAGGCAGTGTGACACTCGGGGTCTCTGGGATCGTGCAATTCCTGATCCTGCCATTTACCAGCAGAATGCCCTGGGTGGTCTCTCTGTGAGTCAGTCTCCTTATCTGTAAAAAGGGCTAATGAGTTGGCAGAGATGTTGGGTGAGGTAAGTGAAATAAAAGTATGTATTACAGCCTAGGACAGTGCTCCTTATAATATTCCTTTTCTCTGTGCTTTTCCCATTTCTCACCTGGAATCACAAGGCTTCCTCTTGCTGCCCAGTCAACTGTCACACCTCAAGTTCCACTTCCAACGATTATCAGAGATAGAGCTTCTCCGACCAGCTCATTCCACGGTGACCCCTCTGCCACAGTACACACTGATGGAGAATAGTTGCATGTGTGTGACCAAAATAAAATGTAGGGCTCCATGTGAATCAGTCTTTGCAAGAAATTGCACTCAAAGACTCACAGTCCAGCAACCGAAAGTAATTTAAAATGACATTTCAATCCCTATGTTTTGATTCTTGAAAAATGATCGAGTTCATAACCCATAGCAGACTTCTCAGAGGTTCCTTGGTCATTCCCAAGCTGGGATAGACCCTGAGGGAGCCAGTCTCACCAGCATCCCCCCAAGCTCTCCCCAGCCCCACACGTTGCCCTCCACATGCTCCCTTCTTGTTCTTTATCATGCACCTTGCCTGGGGGGCGGGGGAAGCATGAAGACCACAAATCGATATGCCTTGTCCTCTTACCGTCACAGTCGTTTGGGTTTTCCACAGATCGCTCCCTCTCTAATTAAAAACTCCAAGAGAAAGGGACTAGGAACTTGGGGCACTGACTTGTTATGTTATATAATTTCAAACAGAATATTTGCAAGAGTAGCACAAGGAATTCCTTCATATCTTTGACCCAGATTCACCAATTGCTTGTTTTTTGCCCTATTGTTTTTCTCTCTCTATATATACATATATATGTGTAAATATAATACTTATTTATATGCTATATATAAACTACATATACAAAATATATTTTATATATTACGTATCTTTTTATAACATACGTTGTAATGTTTGCATTAATATGTTAATATATAACAATTAATATAATATCAATAATTAATGTATTAACAATTAATAATAATAGTAATACAAGTATAACTTTTTCTGAAATCATTGACAATTAGATTAGAGATATCATGCCCCTTAATAAAACTCTAAATACTTCTGTGGGAATTTCCTCAGAAAAGGAACATTCTATTATATACATATAACCACAGTACAGTTATCAACATTAGGAAGTTAAATATTCCAGAAATTCACTATTATCTACTGCATGGTCCATATTACAATATTAACAATTGTTCCAATGATGTACTTTATGTGTCTTCCATTTTCCTAGTCCAAGAGCCAATTCAGAGTTTTGAGTTGCATTTGGTTGTCTTCTTTAGAAGGAAATATTTTGTTTGTTTGTTTTCTGAATCTGTACTCCAGCCAGCTGAGCTAAGAACAACACAGTAATTCAGTAAACACTTTGACTTGACTTGGAAACAAAAGGTTTAAAAGTACTAATCGCATATTCTCACAGCCCAGGGCAAACGCTGTTGGTTATGTACCCACAATCTTTGTCCGGGTGTGGATTGACGGGTGTGGCGGTGGCTGGATGGGAGGGTGGGTGGTGGATAGGTGGACGACAGATAAGATGGTGGGCAAATGGGTACATAAGGAATTGCTGGAGGGAGGGAAGAAGGGATGGATGACAGATAGGCTGGGAGATGGAATGGGTTATACAGAAGGATAAATGGAGGAATTAGTGGATTTATGGATGGATGATGGATGGATGGGGTGAGGAAGGCTATGTGGGAGGAATTAGAGAGCGAATGCTGTTTGTGCTCAATATTCACAAAGATAAAGTGAGCCGAGTGTATCACGGACGGGACCCGGAAGTCCTTGGCTTAGGCTCTAGCTACACCTTCTCTAGCTGGAACTCTCGAAGTGCTCCTTCTCCATTTAGGACTTCAGCAGCATCCTCCATAAAAACGAGGTTGCTGGACTAATTGGCTTTTTTGACCCTTTTTTTTGGAGCAACTCTTGTCTCAGGGAGGTGGTGCACGTCTAGATTTGGATCTGGGCAGTCTGGCTGTACCGTGCATGCTTTTTAACTATTCTACATTCCTGCCACTGTTGGGACATCAGAAGACAGTTCCAAGGCCAGCCAGGGTCACCTTGTTCCCCAGTGCCAAGGTCCGCCAGCTCCCTCCCCATGAAGCCACCACCCAGCCCCTATGAGCCCCCTGCACCAGGAAGCACCTGGCTTGTTCCACATTTTTCTGCCTCACTCAGAGCCCAAACGATGACGCAAGTGACATTTTCCACAGACCCCTCCCTGTTCGCTTTCCTCCCGGCGCAGCCTCTCCCTTCCCCTCCTGTCCTGTCCCTAGCACCTTGTCACCCCCACACATGGCAGCTTACAAGACTGCCTGCCTCTCCACATGCCAAAGGAAACCAGGAAAGGTGCTGGGGCTCCCTCCCAGTCACATGCAAGTGAGCTATGAGCACCTGCCCACATGGACAGAGACGCCCCTGCTCCCACAGTTCCCAGGGATGCTAAATTTTTCAGGTGCTTTAAGATGAGTCTCACTTGCCTCTTGAATTAAGCAGGAGGCTCAGCAGGTGCTCAAGACAACAGCAAACAAAGACACCAAAAATAAATGAGGAAAAATAAAATATTTTCTTATAGAAAGATCTTTATATTTAATATTACAAAAAGCACTACCAAAGGAATAATTATGAAAAAAATCAGAGTTCAGTTAGACATTGGTATTTCCACTATCGTGCTGCTTGAGTTTCATCTGACTTGTGGAGTAAAACAGGCACCAGAATTTCTTTGAAACATGGAGCCTCAGAAAGTCTTAGTGGCTCTGCCTTGGGGGAGGTGGAAGGAGGGAGAGCTGAGACCTGGGCCCATGATTCTGGTGTTCCAGGAGTCTGCTGACCTGAATGCCACATGGGATCTCAGAGAGGCCATAGGGCTGCCCCAGACCACAGTGCCCTGAGACAGTGTGGAGGTATCAAGCCTGAAGCCACTCAGTCAGTTACGGGACAGAGCCAAGATTTGAACCGAACATAGTAGGAAATAAAGGGCCCATGAAACAGAACCCATATCATTTGTTCCAATGCAAAAACAGGAGTCTTTACTAAGAACTGTCCCAGGCACTGACCCAGAGTTGTATTAATAACTAGACAGACAGTTTGCTTTGAACTTAAACTGGAAGATATGGTTAATGTGTAATTGTTACACTCTTTTTGCAGACATTTTGCAAACGTTGGTCTCTATTCAGATGTATTTAACATATCTGCATACCACAGCCTCATCCCTCATTCAACACTAAGCCTTCCTGAGCTCCAGCTCTAGGCAAAACACCTTGAGGAGAAATCTTCTAAATACGGATCAAAATTGTTTTCACATAGTAAATGAGAAAACATCATGAATGTTATATCAATCAGGTTGATAAAAATATCTCCGATTGTATGTGAAGCCTGCACACTGTACTCCATGACTGAATTATTGGACACAGCTATGACTCAATAAAAATAATTAAAAAAAAATAAATAAATACTTTCTTTTTAAATATCTCCTGTATCTACTGATGTTTTCTGCCTCCACTGCTGAATCCTCATCCAGACTACATTGTTTCTTATCAATAACATCACAAAAGCCTCCCAGAGGGTTTCCCTATAGCTGTATCCTATTTTCCCCATCCTGCCTCTGAAAGGAAATTAGAAATATAAGTTTGACTTTATTCCTTCACTTAATGGAGACACGTATTAGACAGCATAAATGAGTCTTAAAAACATTATGCTAAGTGCAATAAACCAGGAACAAGAAAACAAATATGGAATGATCACATTTATGTGAAGTACCTAGAACAGGAAAATTCATAGAGATGGGAGAATGGAGGTATATTGTGTGAATGTTTGTGTTGCCCCCAAATCCATCTGTTAAAATCCTAACTCCCATAGTATTAGCCAAAGCTTTGGGGTGGTGGTGGGTATGGGGCTCCCATGAATGGACTTAGTGCCCTCATAAATAAGCCCTAAAAGAGAATTTTTGTCACTTTCACCATAGATGGACACAACAGGAAGATCTATGAGCCAGAAGGCAGGCCCTCACCAAACACCAAGTATACCTTGATCCTTTACTCCCTCACACTTAATAGTTGTGTGAAATAAATTTCTGTTGTTTTAAAGTTACCCAGATTATGGCATTTTGTTTTATCAGTCCAAAGGAACTAACAAAAAGGTTTCTAGAGATGGGGAAAGGAGGAATATAAAGGTCTTATTTGATGAGTACAGAGTTTCTATTTGGAATAACAAGAAAAATTCTAGAAATGTATAGTTGTGATGGTTGTATAAGACGGTAAAGGTACTTAATACCACTGGGTTGTACAGTTAAAATAGTTAGAATGGTCAATCAATTCTGTGTATATTTTAAAAAATAGATAAAGTGATTGGTTTAATTAATTACCAAACACACACACTCAGTGGTCTTCCTGCATTTTTCTTTTCATGGCCTCAAGCCCTGGGATGGACTGGGCTCTGTGCATTTCTACAGCCCTACTCATTCAAGTCCACTCTAGTCAACACTCCAGTCTCTGCATTTGCTTCTAGTCTCTCAAACAGTTCTGCTCCCTTCCATCACAAAAGCTTCCCACATGATGCTCTCTGTTCCTGGAACATTACAAAAACACTGCCCTGCACAGCACCTGCTTCTCAGTAGCCAGAATAATTCCCAGATCCATCATTACTCTCTCAAAGAAGCCTCTTCTGGGTGCCCATTACAGGTTAAACCCTTCTGTGATCCACCCTTGCAGCACCAAGGGACCCTTTCCATCCCTATTCAGAGCTGTAATTGTATCTTTATTGGGGTGATTTTGAGTCCAGACTGTTTCTTCTCCCAGCCTGTTTCTGGCCTGGAATGGCAAAGATGTCTCTGGTTTTGCTTGCAGGATAGTGCCTGCTATGTGGCAGATTCTCAGTGAATAGACGATATTCTCAGTGCCTGCTATGTGGCAGATTCTCAGTGAATGAATGGACGAAGCCAAAGATTGCATCTCATGCTTCTGTTATCTTCTTTCATTTATAGTCCTAGCTCTTACTTGTATGACAGCAAGCAGAGCACCTTTACTAGGTTTTACTTTCCAAAATATGAAATGAGGAATAGAGAACAATGAACTTCTAACTCAAAAAAAAAAAAAAATCAAACAAAATAATAAGGTGTGCAACTGGTTCACTGGGGCAGAGGCTGCTTCTTGGAAAATCAAATGTCTAGTGATAGAGAGCAAGAGTCTAGTTGAACTTCCTGATCTGACTTCTTCCCACTGAGACAGAGCAGAGTCATCCTTAACTTGTCTCCAGATGGAAGTCTACAAGACATAGTTCTCCCTAATGTCATAATTGGAAAGTAATAACAGTGACTACAGCAAAGGCTAATACACACACAATACACGCTATATGCAATGAGCTCTTCTGGTCATCGTTACAATGCTGTCAGATTGTTTCCACTAGTAAGTAGCAGAGCTGGGTTTGAATCTACCAGATAAGATCCAGAGTCTGAAATACAGAAAGTGAATATCCATTGATCACTGTTTTATGTAAAGAATAATAGGCAAATATACTTAGCAATTTTCTCTAATTTACCATGTAAAATTCATACTCTTAAAAGAATTATTTTCTAACTCAAATATGAATGTGGCCTTAAAGATGGAGACTTTACCTCTTACATGTTAACATGGATGGAGTTGGAACATATTCTTCTTAGCAAAGTATCTCAAGAATGGAAGAAAAAGTATCAAATGTACTCAGTCTTACTATGAAACCAATTTATAGCTTTTCATAAGAAAGCTATAAATTATAACTCAAGGAGAAGGGGAAAGGGGAGAGGGAGGGGAGAGGATGGGTGGAGGGAAAGTAATTGGTGAGATCACACCTCTGGTGCATCTTATAAGGGTACATGTGAAATTTATTAGGTGTAGAATATAAATGTCTTAACACAATAACTAAGAAAATGCCGTGAAGGCTATGTAAACCAGTTTGATGAAAACATTTTAAATTGTATATAAAACCAGCACATTATACCCCATGATTGCATTAATGTACACAGCTAGGATTTATGAAAAAAAAAAAAAAAAAACAGTACTAGGCTCCAACAAGAATGGAAAGATGTTTTGAGTATTGTCAAGGAAAAACATAGTATGGTCAAAATGCAGAATTTTGATCTTTAAACTCTGCAGTAAGAAAAGCAAAGAATACTTTAACTTCCTTTAGTAGGTTAACATTTTGACAGTTAATGGATTTTACTTTCCAGATATCTGAGCAGTAAATTCCCTATAGTAATACAATAAACTATTAAATGTACAGCTGTCCTTTTTCCAAGGAAATTGCTTCCTAAGAATTTATTAATCTTTCTGCTTGTGCTAGAAAATTCTTTACCAAGAAATTATAGGTGAAACATAAGAACATTTGGCCAGATTCTGAAACAATACCAAGACTAGTATCCTCAAGGTCTACAAACATAGCTCCTCAAGTTCTTTCTTTTCTAAGTCACTTGTTGGCAAGTTAGGGCAGAAAATGAAGAAGCTAAGGTTAATATTAGTCCTGATGCCATCCTCCATAAATCTGGGCATTTACTCCTTGACGTTTGGTATCGACATAGGTCTTTCTTCATGAGGTCCCCTGACCTCTCTGAGACAATTCGCAGACACTTATCATATGATACCTGTTCCAAAAAAAAGGCACAAGTTGGAGCAAAAGCAAAAATCAATTGTGCAAAAGTGGAAATCAATGCACATGGCAGTTGCTAAACCAGAAGTGACTAAGTTAGATCTACTGCTGGGATGGCTCCGGCAAGTCTGGGGAAATCTCCCTTAGCAGTGCCCAAACAGAACACTTCCTCTGTAATTCTACTCTCTTACAAGGCTTCCCCAGTAACATTCTAAACCCAGAATCTACAAAAATACCCCAGAGAAGAGAGGCAGAAAGAAAGGATTGGGTCAGAAACTAAAAAACTCAGTAAGTTAAACGTGCATAGCCATCCAGACTTGTTGCTTGTTTGGGTGATTATTTCAGAGTGATCCCTTATTTTGCGGTAGATCCAGTAGATTGGCTGATGTTCTCCTGAGGTAAAGCATGACCAGTTTCTTCTCTCCTCTTGGTTCCATCCTCCCTCCCTCTCCTAAGCTGTGCCCAGCATCATCCTAGTAACCCTTGAGCTGGGGAGAAAGAGGACCCAAGAAGAGGAGAATAGAGCCCCCAGCATGGCTGTGCCCTGGTTTTGATATACCCTGCTGTTGGGACATGTCCATGTGCCAGGTCCGTCTCTCATGGGGACCTGCAGAGAGGCACTAGCCCCCATGCTAGGACCTACCCAGTCAGGGCTGCCCAGCCTGGACCTGGCCTTCTCAACCAGATGCTTGGAACCTTCCATAGGCCCCAACTTCTGCTTCCCCAAAGTGCACAGACCACAGTAAGTTTGGATTCTGTGCCCAAGTAGTGTACATAGTTTTGGAAGTCTTGTTTAAGAAGAATACGCCTCGTGAATATAAAATTATGTAGAGGATGGGTAGCACCTGTGGCTCAAAGGAGTAGGGTGCCAGCCCCATATGCTGGAGGTGGCAGGTTCAAACCCAGCCTCAGCCAAAAACTGAAAAAAAAAAAATTATATATAGGCCCTAGAAAGGACCCACCCATGTGGTGGGTGGGCCTGAAACGTGAGCTCCATAAACTCCATGGTCACATCACTGCTGCTCTTAATCTGTATAGCACCATCTAATGTTGCTGAAGACACTAGTCCGTCCGAGCCCAGGAATGCAGGGAGCTCATGAGCAAGTTCTTTACATCATTCGCTCCCTGGGCTTCAGAAGAGGGAGGATGTGGATGGCAGCCAACCACTAACTCCACAGGGCTGTCACACGAGCTCTGTCCATACTCCAGTGAATTCCCAGCCCGTTCTTACATAATCTGGAGCTGGGCCATATGCTAATCCTGCAGAACCCTATTTCTCCAACACTTTTGCTACCCTGAATACTTTAAGAATTTGGGACAATTGGGCACCTACTTTATCTGCCTTGCTTGGGACCTTAGCGAAAACAGAGCTCACAGGCAAAACCACATTAACATCCTATCACAATACCTTGTTGTGGACATTTAATCATCTACTGGTTCCCCAGAATTCTAATAAATTATGTCTAATAAGCCAAAAACATTCTCAGGGCTTAAAGAAAACTAGAAACTCATCCTCTGCGTATTAGATTCTTATTGCTGTGCTAACAAATTGCCACAAACTGGGCAGCTTAAAAAGTATCACACATTCAAAATCTTATAATTCTTAGAGATCTAAAGTCCAAAATGATGTTCACTGGGCTAAAATTGAAATGTTGGCAGGGATGGGCCCCCTCCAGGAGTTCCCTAGAGGTTGCTTCTCCTTGCCTTTTCCAGATCAAGAAGTTGCCTACATTCCATGGCTGGTGGGCTCCTCCTTTATGTCCAAAGCCAACCATGTAGCATCATTAAAACTCTCTCTGCTTCTCTGTGATCCTGTGGCCCTCTTGTAAGGAACAATGCTTGTGATTCCACTGGGCCCACCTGGACATTCAGAATGGTCTCCCCTTTGAAGGTCTTTAACTTAATCATATCCGCAAGTCCCTTTGACCATTTAAGGTCACATATTCATAGGTTCTGAGAATGAAGATGATGACATCTTTGGAGGGGCTGCTTTTCAGCTTCCCAGGCCCTCTGGCAAAAAATGTCCAGAAAAAGTTGGATAGGATGCTTCTAAAGCAGGGACTTGGGTCCCCTGACTAGATGCCCCCATCTGAGGAGGGTCACCCTCATTTGCAGGATCCACACTAGTTCTCACTCTGTCCACCTTCCAGACCATCCCAGAGCTGGGGAGGGTATAGCTTTTTCTTTTGGACACTTGCCCTTGTAAATACTTTTAGATCTCAGTCAAGTGGCCAAATCTCCCTGCCTGGGGACCTCACTGAAAACCAGTTTCTAGTAGAAGTTCCAAAATGAAAAAACAAAAAAAGATGTCCATGCCCTGGACACTCATGTTACACACCAAACAATACCATAGTCTACTCGAATATCTATACCCAGTTTTTATCAAAGCCACATTCTCGAGATCCCTCAGCACTGCCATTTCATTGAAATTTACAGTGATTACCAATTGTAATCCATGACTCTTATATGTCATGTAAGTAATCGCATCCATGACTCTTTAGTCCTACATGGGGAGGCCAGTTCAGAGAGAAAAGAACTGTAAGTTTTCAGAATATGTAGCATGAACAATGTTAAGAGCTCCAGGCGTGGCAGTTTATGCCTATAATCCCAGCACTTTGTTAGACTATGGTAGAAAGGTCAGTTGATGTCAGGAGTTTGAGACCAGCCTGAGCAACACAGCAACTTTGTCTCTACAACAAGTATGAAAACCCGGTGGGGTGTGGTGGGACTCACTTGTAGTCCCAGCTACTTGGGAGGCTGAGGCAGAAAGATGATAGTGCCCAGGAGTTTGAAGCTACAGTGAACTATGATGACACCACTGCACTCCAGCCTGGGGAAAAAAAACATTCACAACAACCAAGGGAAGAGTGAAGTCACAGATGATAGAACTAGAACCTCTGTAAGATGACCACCCAAATGACTATAACACACTGGTCAACCTATGGAGGTGGTCAACATAAGGGACTAGGCCTTCAGTACTGATTGTACACATGGTGCACGTCCTATCTGTGAAAATTAGGTCAACTTGAGGAGGTGGTCAGGGTAGGCAGGTGGTCACTGTGGAGGCTCTATGGCATCTCAGATGTTTCTTGGTGTTGCTGTGAGCCCTGTCAGAGCACAGTTCCCTGGGAAACTTCACAATTCCCATATATCCCTCTGAAAGAACCATCCGTCCTATGCTCACCTCAGGTGCTTCAGTAAAATATGTAGCATCAAAAATTCAGATAAAATACCCTTCACTTGGGTTTGTCTCTATCCCAGTCTGTGCTGAAGTACCCCCATTTTCTTGATGTCCCTTAGAACAGTCCTTGCGATCCTGTTAGCAAACAGCCATTGCTTACGTTCAGTCATTCATTTGTTCATTCATTCGGCACCTGCTCCCTGACTACCTGCCCCCTCCAGACTCTCTTCTGGGTTCAGGACATACAGAAGTGGATATATCCATATGGGTTTACTCTTCCCCAATTACGTGATAGCATACACTTTAACAATTATTTATTGATTTTTTTACTTTATACTTAACTGTTTATCAGGTTCTATTCTAAAAATACAAATATACTTGTTTTTCATTATTTGGGGTCTGGGTCTGTTGTTAAGTCATTTTCTCTAAGCAAGAACCTTGTTCTGTCTATGTTTCTCCTTCTGTTTCTTCAGCCTCTCCCTCTGGCCCTTATTCCTCTTTGCTTGCTCATTCTCTTTGTGTGTCTGTCTGGAAAAGAGAAATGTCCTCTCCCGACCACCCTTCTCCACGTTCTGCCTTCTCACTTTCTGCCCTCTCATCTCCTTTCCCACCCCACATCCAGTTGTGTTTCTGTGAAGTTTGGGCTTTCCTGTCTTTTTCACTCTCCAAGCATCAGCCCCTCAGGCCTCCCTTGAAAGTGCTGCTCCAAACTGCGGCGTTCAACCAGCCCAGCCCCATGGTCCTCAGTGAAGGAGGGCTCCCAGCTCTAACACCCCCATTCGGACATCTAGCCAGCTCCATAGACATTTCATGTGACCACCCTAAACAGGTGTTTGGATGGACGGGTAAGCTGCTCCCACTCAGGACCCAGGCTCCTGCTTCCTTCTATGTCTGCAGCAGCCTGCACGGTGGCAGTTACTCCTTGGGCAACAGCAGGTGCGTGTCACATCATCTGTCCCTGGTCCTGGTGCAGTTGCAGCCTAACTGGTTTTGTGGAATCAACTTTACCATCTTCAATCTATGTTCATTAAGAATTCAAATACACTTTTAAAAGTCTTAATCTGACATAGCCGGGCTCCTGATTATCAGGGCCCAGGACTGGCCAGATCTCCGGCCCCCTGCTTATCTGGTTCCAGACACTGGAGGGCTATGCTGTTATCTCACTCAGGAACAATTCTCTTAGGTGCCCGAGGGCTATTTACTTCAGCAAAAGGGAGAGACAGTCTTTGAGGGTGAAACAGTCTTCTTAGAAAAATCGATTTTAGCAATACAAGTCTTTCATAGAGCTTAGCAAAAGAAGCAACAAAGTCAGAGTGAGCAGGTCCATGACAGAATGTGCACGCTCCCGACGGCCTGCTCCTGCAGCCTGATATAGAGCTGATCTCATGACTCTTAACACCACAGGTGTAAAGACTGCCTATTCACTAATGCTCTCATCTCGCAAGCTCTCACACTTGTTAAGAGAGCTAAATCCTGGTGACCATGCTTTTCTAGCTTCCTGTTTCTCCAGGATAGAGACCTGCCCACCTGTCTGAGCTCATCCCCCGCCACCCACCCCTCGGCTTCAGCCGCCCTGTTCCTACTCTTCTTGGTCTTCCTCTGCTGTCACATAACTATGCCTACCCCCAAGCCTTTGCACCCCCTCAGCCAGGAATGCCTTCACTCCTATTGCTCCAAGCCTGGCTACTTCTGGGTCAGTTTAACTATCACTTCCTCCAGGAAACCTCCCTGACTCCCCAGCTCTCAGTCTTCATAACCTGCCTTTTCCTTCATGGCTCTCACCACAAACTATTGATGTTTCATTTTTTAAACACCCATCTCTCCTCCATATTCCCTCAAGAGCCATGCCTGTCTCTTTTTCTCTTCTCTCCCTTGTTCCCAGCAAAATGCTACTACTTACGAATGTTACTGAACAGGAGGAATAGTGTGGCCCCCAGAGTGTAAGCCAGCAGAGGACACATTCCAAGACTCTACTTCCATTTTCACGATATGGGAACCCAAAGTTGAAACCCAGGGTGAGCATTGGATGGACGTGTGCAAAACACCTGACTTGTCCAATGTTCAAATGACATATTAGATGCTAGATGTTTGGATTTGTAACCTGAAGACCAGACTGCTGAGTTTTCTCCCGAATTGCACTTTGCAGAACTAATTGGAGCACAAAGGACATTATTAAAGCCATCCAAGTCAGAACTTTGTTTTAAGCTTCAAAAACAAAACCAAGGAAATAAGGGGACTGATTAAGTCTTATTTCAATTTCCTGAGTGTTTTTGTTTCTTTGTTTTTGTTTTCTGCATTCCATTGATACCAATCAACTCCTGGCAGTTAACAGTGCAATACTTTCTTCAGCAAAATCATCAGTGTTCTTTCCCGCTTGTCAAATCTTCTTGGTGATACTAGTTCTTTAGAATTAGGCCAATGGCAAAAAGCTGAATTTCTAAAGTGGATTTACACAGTATTTTCTCTTAAAAGGTCATATTGCACAAGATCCTTATCCTTATATATATACTGTACCTTTCAGTATCCAAAGCAATTAAATTAAATTTCATTAGAAGCAACTGAGGTGAAACAAACTAATGAAAGTAACTCCTGTGTCAGGTAGTATTTATTTGTACATTAAACTGCAAATACTCCCTTTTGGCCTTTAAAATTTAGTTTAAATATTTAACTTTAATAGCTTTTGGAATTGTTGATGGAATTGTTTTTAATGAATCTTTAACAAATAGTTTACCTTAAAAATAGATGGACGCTTCTTTTATTACAGCAAAGAGGAGTTGAAGGTTCCATTGTTAAGCTTGGTGTTTAGTCACACAGATTGTGCATCAGAATATTCTTCTGTTTTTTTCTATTTAATTCCTTTTATTGAAATAAGGAGGATGCACATATAACTACCACTTATTTGGAATCTTTTCTTTCTCTGCTTAATGGAATTACATTAATAGGCTTATTCCACTTAAAAAATGACTATAAAACTGCCATCACTTTGAGCAATCACGTTTTTAACACGTGAGCATTCGTGCCTTCACTGGTTACCTTTTTCAGAGGATGGTGACAGTTCGTGTTTTGACTTTCATTTGAAAAGTAGGTCTCTGCTGAAGTCTTGCTTGTGAATGTAATCCCAAGCCCAATGTGTTCTAGGCTGATGCATGGGTCAGCTTGGGTTGCGAAAAGCACAGTGGATTTTTGCCACGCTTTGCTTTGTATCTCAAGTCACTCAAAGAAAATTTGAATTGACAAGCTTCTTGGGCTCTAGAGCCTTCAAGGACAGTTGAGGCGAAAAACTTGTATTTGTTACTTCACAACAAATAGTCTCTTTAATACATGTACCCACAGAGAAATCTTTGTCTAGAGGCCAAACGAGTCTCAACAGACTGAGGAAGTTCCAGAGCTATTTAAAAAACACAGAGAAAAAAAGCAATGACCACGAACTGTCCTAGTAATTATTTTGGGTTCCGACTGGTATCCCCAGTGGAAATAAACAGTCATTGTTCATTTTCAAGGTTAACTGTTCATCTGAGTTAGAGATGTCCTTCGTCATAAGATTTGTTGAATCTAACTTCTACACTTGATCTTAGCCAAAAGGCCGAGAAGTGATGAATCTAACTTCTAAGGATGGAAAACCAAACTTTCAAAACTGTTATTGGCAGTATCTTCAATAAGAACAATTGTCAACACTGAACTTATTAGCACAGCTGTAGTTATTCCCTAGTGGTATCACCCTGAACCCCAGGGGATCAGGTCTCTGCAGGGCATCTTCTTCCAGAAGCAGAGGTCAGAAGACACAGTAGGTAACTCAAAATTCTCTTTCCTGTTAAATCTCATCTCCTGGAGCACATTAATGAGGGTTTGGTGTTTAACCCTGTTGCTCTCTCCCTAATTTCCAAATCTTCTTCCCTCCTACCTTGAATGTTCCTCTCCATCTTTTCTCTGATTCAGCAGGGGAGGAGAGTGTTCTGAACTTGCAGTGGCAGGCTGTTCTCTGGTGGTCAGGGGAGGCGGGAGTGTGTGCACGCATGATCGATCCCGCCTGCATTCTCTCTTCACATGCTCTGCATGCTTTCTGGAGTCCTGACTGGTCACCACTATTGCCTGCCCTGTGACATTCCCCCAGGTGACGTGTTCAGTGGGCACATTCTAGAAATAAGTGCAGCCTGCTGTACCCATCCCTGGAAGAAATGGGAGCAGATCAAATGAGAAATGTGACACATTATTTCTTCTCATCCCTTTTTTCTTGCTTCTCCTAAGGATTGGTGTTTGGAGAAAACTGAGTGTATTTGCTATGGGCAAGTTCTGATGTTTTCTGAGCTGCGTGACGCAAGAAGCCACAGAGATGGAGGGATGAGCTACATGCGCTGACTGAGTCAGCACAAATCCGGGGGCCAGATGTGGCAGAAATAATGACACTGCACAGTTATTTTCTAGATTGGTTAAAGAGGAAGCAATTTTGTATACCTCGCAGTGAAATGTAGGCAGCTGAGAGAAATTACCATTGAAAGAGCAGGCAAACTGAAGGCCGCTTTTTGCTGGTGTTAGGTACAATTTTGCCTAAAGGAACACTACCTTCGGCTCAGTCCCAACTATATGACAAAAGGCAGATGCACCGGCAGCAAATGACTCTGATGCCGTTGCTGAATGCTGAAATTAAAAAAGCCATGAGGCTCTGATCATCTTTATTTATCATAGAACAGCAGAGTAGGAAAAGTATAGAGGCTAGTATAAAAACTGAGAAACTGATTCTCATTTCATTATATGATAATTAATACTGGCATCTTAGATCATTGACTTCAACTGGAATGTAGCAGGTGCCTCCGTGTCCAGGTGCCATGCTGGATATCAGGGCTTCAGGTGTAAACAAGGGGCCATCCCTGCCTCAGGGCTGAGCAGACAGAGGATCGCCTGAGTCTGTGGTGATGCAAGAGCCTATTGTTAATAGTGGAGGAAGAAAGGTGGTCACGTTACTAAAATCCTCAAACTTTAGAAGCGTCATTCATTGAGCAATAGCAGTGTAATGGACACACACCTCCTGCCTGTTGTTCGTGTAACACAAAACCAGGCAGGACAAGGTTTCACAGGTAGAAAAAGGAAAAGTGCCCTGCTTGGTCTTGGAACTGCCCCAGGAAAGGTGTGGATATGTGAAATCGAATCTTGTGATCAGGGAATGTTGGGTGACAGATGTGATCGGGGCTTAGCAGGAGTGGCATCTCACTCACCTGAGGTTGCAACGTGTCTTTGATCCTTTAGAAATCACTTTGGCAATGGCAACTGAAGGGCCTCCTGAGATTTCACTTTGAAAATGTTTTCTTGTACCCCAGCCTGTCACTGCCACCTGTGCAAAGAAACTCCAAGCCACATGTTCCCACCATAGCTATTCATTTAGGGGGAGAAGGGGAGCTTTTGAAAACAATGATGCCCAGCTTCTACCCAGAACAATCTAAACAGAAGCTCAGGCTGGGGCCCAGACATTACTATTGTTAAAACTCCTGATTTAAGTGATGGGTCATGTTGCCCTTAATGTCTGGAAAAGAAGCTGAGTCAGAGTCAGGGTGTACCAGTCCTTAGAGTACTCACATGCCCTGGCAGAGAAGGGCTGACCATCTCTCTGTGTACTAAGACACCTGCACTCAGCATGTCAGATGGTGAGATGATGTTCCTGAGAGCAGCTGGACAAGGGGTTCTAGCTCATCCTCTGAATACCAGACTAATAAACTCCTGTGCCAATCTGAAGTGAACGTCCTGCACAATTTCTAGAATAAGAATCTGTAGCACAAGCGCGTGTGTCATCCTTACCAGGTCTCCTGTGTTGACCAGTCTGAAAGCCACTTGGTCCCTTCATCTAAATTCTGCTAATAGAAATCTCTCTAGTAAGACATGCTTCTTGGCAATGCTTGCAGGATCTTCAAAAATATAAAATGGGATTGTTATAAATTCAGGAACCTCAGGATACATAAGGAGAAGCAGCCACAAGCCAGAGTGGCCATGTCCTAGACTTAGCAGTGAAGACCAGTGGTACTGAGGCTGTGGGGGGCAAACACGATCTGATTCTCGAGCCCTCTAAACTATTGAAAATGCCCACGTGGATGATTGAAGCTTTGGGGAATAATACAGTTTCATAAAGAAATGCGTCAGAAACTTTAACATAGAAGCTGGAACTGGAGGAAGGACAGCTAAAGGGTAAGATAAAGAAAACCAGATTATTCCTGGTGGCAATTTAAAGTTCAGTGACTTTGAACTCCTCTTCCCTTTTGGATTTCTATCTCTATATACTTGGAACAATTTAACAACCTCCAGTTTTAAGTTTAATGTGTTAAAAATAAAAACCAATTTGAAGCATAGATATCATATCACATTTTTGACAGCTTAGCTGGGTCTTGAGCTGAAGGGCACAACTTCTGGGTCATTCTGCTGGAGGTGAACGGTAGATATGGAAAGAGTTCCTTATCATCAATGGTAAGGATTAACGGCCCTTCCCTGGTTGTGGTGGCTATTTTTCATTTTCCCTTTTTCTTCCCTGAGCTTTCTTATCTAACTCCTATAAGTCGTAGGGGTGTCACAAAGGGAAACTATGGTTAAGCACTCAATATAATAGAATTCATTTAAAAAAAAAACTTCTGGCTTACAGTGAGTTAAAATTTTACCAAGAAAAAATAGTGATTAAGGAGGCAAATAATAATTGAAAAGATATATGCCTGAGTCGGACATATTTATGCAAACTACCTCCAAGCCTTTCTGAGTGACAGTGGGAAGTAAATGAATAATAGATTGATTGCTAGCTGGCTAGATAGCAAATCTGTACGTGTCTAGGGAGACAGAGGGAATGGCAGAGTAGCACTAACCTTGCCAAAGAAAATGCATCTTCATTTCTTTTCTTATTGAGACAATGAAAAAAAAATAAACATTTTTTTCAATTGAATGACCCAAAATTCTATACAATGGAAGATGTCAAGGACTGAGAGATTGATCCCCAAGGTATCCCCTAGTTATTCAGCACAACTATATTTGTAGTGAGTATTGATTGCTCTGTAGCCTGGTCTCTGGCATCTAGTGTTACGCCGTTTCCGTCCCACTCGGGATCCATGGGGGATTGGGTCCAGGACCCCCCACAGAGAAACATCAGTGGATGCCCAAGTCCCTGATGTAAAATGGCATAGTATTTGCATGTAACCCATGTGCATTTTCCTGCATACTTTAAATCATTTCCAGACTAATTGTAATGCCTCAAACAATGTGAACGTTATGTAACAAGTTGCTATACTGTATTGTTTAGGGAATGATGACAAGGAAAAAAGTCGATGCGTGTTCAGGACAGACACATTTTTTTTCCAAATTTTTTTCATCCACATTTGGTTGGACCCATGGATGCAGAACCCAAGGGTACCGGGGACTGACAGTATACACTAGCAGAACAAAAATGTTCAAGTCCCTTCTGGGCATCGTTGGATTCCACAGTTTGGCCATTGCAGCTTTTACTGTGTGGCCGTGAATGGGAGGGGAGAGAGAGAAGGTCACCTCCTCCTCGTGGTCCTCCTGGGGGTCCCCAGCCGCGGCACAAGGCTGAAAAGGCTCTTATCAGGAGCCTTAGTTGGGTCCACTCTGCCACATTCGCTGGGATTCCCTGTCCACACCTCCCTTCAAGGTGTCTGTGTCCAGACACCTGCAGTGGCTGGCCGTGTGCAGAGGCCTCTGACTCGGAGTTGCACCACGCTTCTCTCCTCGGGGGCCTACCAGTCTCATCACCGTGACACAAGTCACATGCAAGATCACATTTCCGTCATTCGTTAGCATTTTCAGGATTGCATCTTATGAAGGATTGGAAAGGATTTTTTTGGTATGACCATGTAAGAGTTCCTTTTTAAGCAATTTTGTTATTATATCCACTTTCCTGACACTTCCAGAAATGTGCATACTAAAATGGTTGCAGGGAACCTAAACTGCATGAAGTCCGAACTACAGATCAACAGACCTCCGATCACTAGCACACGAGAGATGCTGAGCCGTCCAGGGACGCCCCCCCAAGTGCAACCACACCTGTAGTTCTGCTGCGTTTACAGCTGCTGTCCCCTTGGGTCTTAGAACATTTCAAATATTAGCCAGTATTCATACTGTAAAACGCCGTGTTTGCCTTTAACAACACACAGAGTCATCACTTATTCATAACCAAAAAAGCCAAAGGTTTAAGGAAAGCAGTGCCCCAACCCTCTCCTCGGAACCCCACAGCACACCTTCTAAAATGCAGAAGAACAGGCGTTAAATGGTCTGCCCCCCATTTGGTCATATTCAAAGTTTTTAGGCTAGACAAAGCATTGCCTTCAAAAGAAAGGCATTTCTTTTTCAAACAATTGTTAAAAGTGTTCCCATATCAGAGTAATAATACACGCATGCACTTTTGAAACATGTTTCACCCTGCAGGTGTTTTTGGTAAGACTGCCCCTCCTGGTTCCGTGCCCGTAGCTCAGCAGTTAGGGTGCAGGCCACATGCGCTAGGGCTGCATGCCCAGCCCGAGCCTGCTAAAAACAAACAAATAAAGAAATAGCCAGGGGTTGTAGTGGGCACCTGTAGTCCCAGCTACAAGGGAGGCTGAGGTAAGAGAATCTCTTGAGCCCAAGAGTCTGAGGTTGCTGTGAGCTGTGACATCATGGCACTCAACGAAGGGTGACATAGTGAGATTCTGTGTCAAAGAAAAAAAAAAAAAAAAGACTACCCCTCCCCTGTCCCAGCCCCCACCTTCCAGAGGCTCTTAAATCGCACAGAATTCAATGGAGGCATTTTCTCCTCCACCGTCATACCTACCCTCGCCGTGACACACCCCCACCTGTCCCTAAGGAGGCAGTTACACCTCCCGCCCTGCCTCCGTCCTCGGTTATCACCAGTTAGCCAGGCCTCCTGGGCTGCCTGTCACTACCTGGACTCTACCCACTCAAAGGCTCTGAACAGCCCCGGACCCCACTACTCTGCCTTCCACTTGCCTCCTGGCCCTTTTCCCTGTTCAGTCCATGGTCTTCCCTTAGCGACCCCTCATATCATTACCTGCCGCCTCTTTCTCTCACGTCCTGCGACGTCCCCCCCCCCCCCCGGCCTGGCCCCCTTAGCACCTCTAACCTGCATCCGACCAATCTTCCATCTCTGTCTCCTTCCTCACATCTCCATTTCCCTCTCTGCCTGCCTTGGATTCCGTGGGCTTCCACCACATTCCCCATCCCCCGCCAGCCCTACTGACTCCTCCTGCCCTGGGGCGGCTGAATGTGGCTGGAGAAAAGCAAACAAGCCTGCTGCTTAGTCGTCTAGGTTTTTTTTTTTCAAAGTATTAAGGGGTTACAAATATTTATTGTTTTCAATGATTCCTTATAAAACATTGAGCTCCCTACAAATCTAAATATTATTGAAAAAACAAAGTTAAAAGAATGGAAAACAATTGCCTCTGTGAAGGAGGAATTGGGGTTTTAGGCTAGTGCCTGCTTTTCTTTGCTGTGTCAATACTCTGCAACATGTTACTTTGATAGAAATAAAATTGAATTTAAAACGAAAAAAGAGTGGAAGGAAATACTTGTTAACAGATTAATAGGGAAGCACTGAGTGGGGAGGGTGGAATTATATGCTTTCTAAATTCACACAATAACCCCTAATGTATTTATTAAGGTTTTTATGATGAAAAGTAATATATTACATATATGCTTTTTGTATTAACTAGAAGGCTATTTGTATTGGAAGGCTAATGGATTCCTGGTAAGACCATTTTGAATATGCTCTAAATTGAAACATAGAATTCCTGGGGCAAACTAGAGAATGTCCCAGGTTGGATGCAGGTGGAAGGGGGGCATTTGCATCAGAGAAGGAGGGTGGACGCAACCTGAGAGGGAGAAATAGGAAGGGCGCTGCGTCCTGGTATGGGTACCAAAGGCGTGGGAACCAAAGAGGAAGCACTTTGGGAAGATCTTGAAGAGAACTGGAAGCAGGTAAGCAAAGGACAGAAGGTCAAGGTCATCTGACATTCTGAGCATCATATTTTCATTTAAATAAAAGCTTCTGGGCCAAAGCAAGTATGTAAACAGACCATCTATTTGTCTGTGAAGGGAAGTGGGCTCTCAAAGCAAGCCCTGCCTTGCCAGGCTGCCCGGAAGGGGAAGGAGTCTCTCAGTTCACACTCGTGTCTGTTAACCTTGATGACGGCACAGGGCTCTGAAATCTCTGCTGATGTAGAAATGTGTTGCAAATCTGAACGCTTGGAACTCGGAAATGCCGGGAGGTGAAGAGTCACGCTGTCTTCCCTGTTAATAGGCGCGCTGTCTTTTGCAGGATGGATGGTCACAGTATCACTTTGTAGCCTCGTCGTCAACCATCGAGAGGGACCGACAAAGGCCCTACTCCTCCTCCCGCACGCCCTCCATCTCCCCTGTGCGCGCGTCCCCCAATAACCGCTCAGGTAAGGGGGGCCTTCACAGCCCTGTGAGCAAGAGGGACCCGGCCCAGTCAGACGTCTGCTAGAAATATGACATGAATCTGTTTGCTTTTTACTGCCTTGGCCCCTTCATGTTATGTACACACAGACTCAGAAAAAAATCTCTTTCTGGTGAGTTTCAAATGCATGAAATTCGTATCCCAAAACTGCACTCAATGAGGAGCAAGTATAAAGAAATTATCAGTGTTTGCAAATCCAGGTTTTCCCAACTGGACATGGTTTGAGTTGCATTGTATTTGTCATGATTGGGAGAACGCACTAGAGGAGGCGGGATGTGCTGTTTCTTCCTCTAATATGACTTACGTTGGGCCTGTATCACTCAGGGCTCCATAACTATTCCCTGTCTGATTAGCTTTTTACTATTACCTACCCACCAGCAGATAAATCACTGATAGGTCCTTATTATAACTAACTATAACTTTAAGTCATCCCATTTAATTTTTTCCTAGTTTTATCACATTCCTATTGCTTAAATATTGAGCTTTTGTATTTATGTGTAAACATATTTTACACCTTTTTGCAGTCACATGAAATAAATGCGAAAGATTATGAAAAGCCAACTATGAACTCGGCATTGAGTCCTATAAATGCCGTGGGTTTTATTGTTTTACTCCAAGTTTAAGTTTTTAAAACTTCTGTTTTGATTTCTGCATTTTATTTTTGTCCTAAGAGTGAAGGATGGATAAATAATTATATGCACTCACAGATACAGTTCCATGAGCTTTGATTTATGGACACTTTCTTTGTCCTTACTCTCCTCTCACCCCTCACTAAGGAAATCATATTTTCTGAAACAGCACAGGTTTGGGTAGGGGGGAACTGACAGAGGGCATTGCCCAGTAGAGTGGCCTCTCTAACCTGAGGGCAAGTATATAACTTTACGCCAGACTTTGCTATCAGAATGACATGGAAAATTAGAAATGGATGGAGAATGTCTCTCAGCTCTGTGAAAACTTATACAATGAGAAGCTCTATAAGTTGACCACACAAAGGACCCTGACAAACTGGTCAACACTGGAGGTGGTCACCGTAAGGAACTAGGCCTATTATACTGATGTGTTCATGTGATGCATGTCCAGTCTATGAAAATTAAGTCAATTTAGGGAGGTGGTGAGCTATGGAGGTTCTACTCTTTGTACTGTTTAGTTCAACCCGTTTAACATTCAGTCCAAACCTGAGACGGGTTGACAGAGTTTAGTCCCCCATGTACTTGGCTGGTGTCTACCAATCTCAGAAGCCCAGAGGTGGTTTCTTATGCCTGTTTATTTCCATAACTCTAGCAGGCTTAGAAAGATAAAGAGCTCTGAGTCTAGGAAGCATAAGGACAGTGTCTTTCTAAAAGCTGCAATTATTAAGAACAGTGAGCCAATCAGCATTAGGCAGATGAAATGGAATAATGGATCGGCAGTGCTGGCCCGGAGAAGCAGCCCCTCTCAGGAACAGTGAGGCTGTGGATGTCCTGCCAGCCATTCAGCCGCTACACACTGCCTTGGCATTTCCCAGGCCAGGCACATCCAGACACCCTATAAATACTTGTTTGCATGATTTGATTTTTCCCAGAACTCAATTCTGATTCATTGGCGATTCAGAGTCACCACATGTGAGGTCTCAGGAGATAATTACACACTTGATATGGTTTAATAAACACCACCATCTGTGCAATATTAGGTTCTAATTTTAAAAGATTCAAGAGGCTCCAGAATATCGTCTCTTTGTCACTGTATAACAGTAACTCGTAAAAAGGCCAACCTTGGTGCAGGAAGACTCAGAGCAAGGGGACAGGTGCGGAGAAGAGTGGTCCTAAGAGGTGGGTGGGGGGCAGGACAGGGCAGGTAGGAGCTTCACACGGAACCGAGGTATGTCCCAGGCTTGGTAAGGACTCAGCTGCACGTCAGATGCGGCCCCCATCCCTGTCCATGTCACAGGCCTCCTCCCTAATGGCAGCGCCTGGGCCTTCTCTCCTCCTCCTGCACAGGCTCAAGGAGGCCCGAGAGAGGCAGCACGAGATCCACTTGTTGCCCCTCCTGGGTCATCCTGGCACCATGAGGGCGCAGCGGCTGTCAGAGCTGCAGGGATCCCTTCCCTGTCTGCCTGCTGGGTTTACAGCCAGAGCTTCTGGCCAGCCACTGCTGAGTAGGGCTCACGCCTCAGTAGTTTTTAAAAAGGATTCTAGGTGATTAATCATAATGGGTATCAAGGATAGAAACCCTCTGAGGGCTTCCAGAGCTGAACACTGAGCTTGATTTTATTTTGGGAAGTCTGGGGTGGCTTGAGAGGCCTTCCAGAGGACGGGCAGGCAAAGACCCGCTGCCAGCATTGGGCTGTGGCTTCTCTTGAGCCCGTCTGCCTCTCATTCTGGCTTATTTGCATGTCCATTTTCCCCACTTGATGGAGGGCTCCTTGAGTTCAGAGAGTGCAACCGAGTCGCGTTTCTGTCCCGCTCTGGGGCAAGTGTAGGGTCTGTGCACAGAAGACGCTAAGCTTGAAAAACCTGATGAAGTGACTCGGTGAAAAGAGAGGCACCCTAGGGAGCCACAGGCCCAGGGGCGGAGTCGAAGGATCCTGCAGAGGTGCGGGATGAGCACAAAGGCAGACTGAGGCGTGGCCGGGCGGGCTGGACACCAGCACAGGAAGGGGGGCTTGGTCTAGAAATCAGAGCTCCCCGGGATGCCAGCCTTAGTCATCCCCGAGCGAGCTCACTCAGGTGGACCCTGAGGCCCCTCTGCTCACCACTCAGACTCCAAAGGTCCAGGTGGGGCCCTGGAATCCATAAATTCTCAGGTGAGTCTTCAGGTTGGACAAGACGAGGAAGCATTGCTTTGGGGCACAGGAAGCTGGGGAGAGCCTCAGGGCAGGGGAGCTTGTGTAAGTTGGGTGCAAGGGAGAAGCCCACAGGCCAGGTGCACAGCCTCGTCACTAAGCTCCCTGCCCCTTCCAGCTCCCCTTGGCACCAGCAGGGCTACTGTGTCACTGCCCATCCTCGGGATCTTACAGAACTAAACGGCATGTTGTTCACTTCCCTGCGTCCAAGTTCAGCTCTTCCTCTGTTCAGGTAGCAGGGTGTGGAGACTCCTGGATTTCCCAGGGGGATCCCCTAACTACAGCCCAGCCCTTTAGAAATGAGCACACACAGATACAGGGGGCATCCTCCTAGTTCCACGGGCAGTGAGTGGCCGGCGTGTAGTGTGACTGGAGACTGTTGGGGTGAGGATACGGCAGGACCCGGGAGCTCTCTCCACACCTTCCCCAGCCTGCCCTGAGAGGCCCTGAGCGGAGAGTTGTTTCTTGAGGGCAGTTCTGGGGGACTCAGAGTTCATGTCAAGCTGCATATATCTTTGTATGTTAGTCAGGGAGTCTTCAGTATCAGTAGTAGCCCCACTGAAACACATCTAATTAAAGGAAGGAAGGAGGGAGAAGGGGAAGGAAGGAAGGAAAGGAAAGGAAGAAAAGAGAAAAGGAAGAAGGAAACTGAATCGAGCCTCATTCTTAAAACCGATGATCCACCCTGGGCAGCCGTGTCCCCACCTGAGCCTCTCTGAGGAGGGTGGCCCGGGGCAGAGCCCCAAATCACCTGCCTCTGAGTCACAAATCACATGCCCTCTGAACTGTAAAGCACCAGATGTCACAGGTGAGGGAAGGGGAAGGACACAAACACAAACCACCAAAACATCAGCAGGTCCACACACACGCAGGACACACGCTTGGCCATGCATATTGGTGACCTTAATCGTTCCTGTGAAAAGGGGTCCATGCTGTGGAATGAGACACAGAATCCTCCCTTTGATCTCTTTATACAGCAAGTGCCCCAGCTTCACCTCGGGAAATGATCAGCCTCAAAGAAAGGAAAACAGACTACGAGTCCACCGGTAGCAACGCCACGTACCACGGAACTAAAGGCGAACACACCTCCAGGAAAGACACCATGACAGGTGAGCACAGCCCGCGCCGCCTCCGCAGAGCTGGGGATTGGCCCGGCACAGGGCACCAGGCAACGCTCTGCAGCCCAGCAGGAGTCTCAGCAGCTGACAGGTCACTTGAGAACTCGATACGGGTAATTTCCAGGAATTGGGAAGGAGATGCAGCCAGAGGTATAAACACTGAGCATCTTACTTCTGAAAAGAGCTAATAGAAAATGTTTTCTACACACACTTCATCTCCATCTTTCCTTTGCATTCGCCCAGGACATAATCCCTCAAATTCGAGGGTGGAGTCTCCATAGATCTCTTTGCTGTTGGTGTAACCCACAGTGGAGGGGATTCTAAAATGGTGGAGGCAGAATTGCCACTTTACCCCTTAAGAATGGGGGGAATAGAGAGAGGAGGAGAGGTTGGGGGCAGAGGATTTAAGGGACCCCCATAGGACTCCTGTTGACCATTCTCCTCTTGCTGTGATACCACCCTCTTACCATGACAGACTCCCAAGTAGCTTCCATAGAGCTGATGGCCACAGTTTCCAGAGGGAGGCGCTGGTCTCTTAGCCCTCATCCCTCACCATCATACCCACTGTCTTTCCTTTCTCATCTGCTCAGACTCTGTGGAAGCCAAAATTGTGCCTGTCCTGCTCCTTCAGCAGGCCCCATGCAGCCCGGCTCATAACAGGCTTGCCTGATTGGCCACGTACTCTGTACAGTTCTCCTGGGGGCTCCAGGCTTCCCTTGTACCTTAGCCCCTCCCCTTCCCTTGTACCTTAGCCCCTCCCTTGTACCTGGCTCCTCCTCCCAGAAGCAGGACTTGGAGATAGTGTTACAGAGAGGGTTATTACCCGAAAAGCAGAGCTGCCAAAGCCATGGACCTCTAACAGGAGACTCCACTCCTATTTTGCCACATGGGTCCCTCCCAAAAACAGTCTATGAAGACACAGGGCTTTAATAAATCAAGGAGGGATTTTCAGGGTTGTTCATCCAGAGGCCATGACTGTTCTGCTTATTTATCTCTGATGTTGGATATCTTTATAAGTATACATGGGTCCCTTGTCACCTTTGCTTCGTACTTGTGTATTTAATGTGTGGCCCAAGACATATTTTTCCAACATGCAGCAGAAAAGAAAAAAGGTTGGACATGCCTGGATTAGATCATTCATAAAACTAGGGTGCAAAGGGCACATTCCGCACAGATGCTGAGACACTCTAATCAGAGGAATCTTAAAGCATGACGCAGAGTTCTCTGATATGATTTAGGTACAGACCTGCAGGGAAACAGAATAGAAAAATTGGATGATTTATTAAAATGCCTTCCAAATCCAGGGCAGCTAAGATAAATTTTTCTAATAGCTAGTGTATTTACCCCAGCGGCAGTGTTTTCTGTGTTCACACCGAATAGCTGCATAAAGACAAGCATGATAAACAGATGTTGTGTGTCCCACCCCCAGCACAGCATTCTGCCTCCACGCGCACACCCTGCCACGGAGCGAGTGCCTCGCCCTTGCTCCTGAATTGTCTCCTGAATGGGAGAGCTGGACATGTTATGTGGGCCATAGTTTAGTATTCTCATTCACTGTTTTTTCACAACAAATATGGCCCCAATTATAGGTGAACACGAACAAAGAAAGTTATAAATCTGAACGCTGAGTCCCTGGCGTAGGGACATTCAGTGGAGAATCTAATTTGCACTGATTACGCTGAAGTGGTATCGACACCCAATTCAACTGACCCATTCAATTTGCAATTATTATTGCCCTAGGTAGTCACATGACCAGCAGCCCAGGATAATAAATTGACATTATAGTTACAAGAATAATTGTGAGGTTGACTGCATTAGTATTTAAGTTGAGAACTGCCCTTTCACTCTCTTGCCCTGTAGAATCACTCCAAAGGCCTCTGAATGTGGGTATGTGAGTTTATGTTGAAATGGTTCCAGTGGTACACGATTGTGCCTTGTATACATAATAAAATAACAAATAAAATCTAATATGTTTCTAATGTTTAATCTTCCTAGAAAATTCCAGAGATCATGACAACGGCAGTATTGAGATGTGTCGTTCTTCAACCTTATTTAGAGATTTAAACAGCTTAGTTCTAACTTATTTAAAAATACAATTTAGAGCTACATGATCAATCATGAGGCAAGCTTAGAAGAGCAATTACATCTTTATTGAATGATATGTTTATATATCAAAAGGAAGGTTCCTCGGAAGCCCATGCATGCTGGGTAAAAGTTGGTGGCTATTGTCACAGGAGCAGCAGTGGTGATGGTGTTAAAGGTGGCGGTGTTCTTTGCGTGGTGGTGGTGAGAGTGGTGTTTGCCCCTTTCAGAAGTGGTATGAATGAGGCCACAGCCAAGCCAGATGGCAGCCAGGCTTTCACGTGAGAATGGAAAGGTTGACTTACCCACTTCCATCCGCTCCGTAGCACAGTAGGAAATGCCCATCATTCAGGGTTTAGTTGCAAAAATCAAATTTCTCGAGGTCTCCACATCAAAAGCAATTCAGTCTCATTCAAGATTAAATCCAGGGGATAAAGTTCAGTGCATTAGGTATCTGGAAAGCTGCCATCTTCCTTATTTATAAGGCCGCAGGGGACATCTCACTATTCCCCGCCGAGGAAATGTTCCTGCTGCTATGGGAGAGACCCAGGAGGCTTCGCCCTCAAGACGCAGCTTTTGGAAGCTCAAAGTGGAAGCAGTTCCCTGCCTGAGCTGTACTCTCTTCTCCGCAGCTCTTAGAAATGTAGATCCACCTAGGTATTTATTCTAGCACTTCCCTGGCCCTCCTTTTCTGGCTTTATTTTCTAGCTTAGATGCAGCCTCTTAACATAGATTCTCTCCTTAATGTTTCTCTGCCACTGAGGAGGCCCCAGAAAGCCAAAGTTGGCTGTTCATTCAGGCACACAGGACTCTTATCGCCAGCTCTGCCATCCTGGATGCCTGGGAACTTCACGTGATGAGCTCACCCCAGGAGAGGGCTGCATGACTCCAGGAGCAGCAACACAGCCTAACTTTTCAATTTACCTGGGGATTTTACTCTCCCATGAGAGCTTGCTTCTCAAATGCCGTTTCATCAATAGTCTGTTTCGTTTTTGTTAGTGTCTCTCTTGCGCCCTTTACAGCCATTCTAACCTTCAGTATGTGGAGTCAGTTGGAAATTGTGCATTTGGGGGCAAATTGAAAAAAAGAAAGGCATTTCTCGTTGAGTCTACTGTTAGCTCAGGCAGATGAGGGCAGAGCGTCCATGAATATCTCGGCCTTCCGTGTCTGCAAAGGTAGTTCATTCTCAACTGCATGGTCTCCTTCAAACAGGTAAGTGAGCCAATGAGGAAGGAGGAGAAAACTGCAGTAGGAACATCTTCAGCTGAGAAGCCACAGATGAAAAGGCAGGGAGGCCAAGCCTATTAAAGAGTAAATGTTCTGCCAAAAAAAAAAAGTGTAATATATTTTGAGCAACTGAAAAGTCAAAATTGAACCTTGTTTTTGAAGTGACATTTTCCATCAGAAAATGACAGCTCTGAAAGCCGATGTATCTAAGGTTTGCTCACTCGTTTATTTAGCACATGGAGCATGCACTCCAGGAACAGCTGTCTGGAGCAGGCGCTGGCCCAGGCTCCAGGGACACATGCAGAGGCGATGTCCTCATGGAACTTCACTCAGGCCAAGGCAGGCAACACACGAGGTGAACAGCAGAACACGCTCACCAAGATGATACAGCACAATGTTGACCAGGATGAAGAAAGTGCACAGGGCGATGAGACGGAGGGTGCAGGTGGGAGGAGTCACCTTACCTGACATGAGGACGTATTTGAGCTAGAACCTCAACGTGATCGAGGAGGCAGCCAAAGTCCAGGGGGAGAGAGTTTCAAGGTGACGGATCCCTGAAGCTACGCTCACACGGCCTGCTGGATGGAGGGAGAAGGACCAGCATTCCAGGGCCCCGTTAGCAAGAGAAGAGGAATGAGAAATGGTGAAACTTATTAAATGTAGAATATCAGTGTCTTCATATAGTGATTAAGAAAATGCCATGAAGGCTATGTTTAACAGTTCAACCAAAATATTTCAGATTTGTATATGAAGTCAGCACATTGTGCCCCATGATTGGACTAATGTACACAATTATGATTTAATAAAATTATAAAAAAAGAAAAAAAATGTAGGTAGGCTTACAAGGGCTACATCTGTATTGAAAATATATACTTTTTTCTTCAAAAAAAAAAAAAAAGCCAAACCGCGTAGGACCTCACAGCCATTCTCAGCAGCAGCCTCAGCGTGAACGGCAGATGGGGAGACGTAATCCAATTTCTGGCCTTTGGGGACAGGATAGTCCAAGGAGTTGAGCCAGGCAGAGTGGACATTTGGCCATTAAGTAGGATTTCCTCGCAGTGGAAATCCAGGAGAGAGAGAGAGTCTTGGAGGTTTTCAGAACAATACAGAGACGCGAAGGATTGCATTGAACCAGAGAGAATAATAATGTGGGCTTTAAAATTGAAAATGGGCTCTCAGTTCTCACTTGCTAAGCCAAGTTTTCCAAGAGGAGTTTTATCACTCAGCTATTACATGCTTTCTAGTAAAAATCATGAGTGGCGTGAACTTCAACCTTGATGTGTCATCCTTACCTTGTGTCTGCTGTGAGAGAGGGTATGGAGTGTGATTCTATTTCCTTATCCCTTAGAGACTGGAAGCAAAAGACAAGCCCTTTTCAGTTCTAGAATGTTTTATACCCTATGGAACTGGACAGGCAGCATCCTCCAAAACTTTCTGAATTCACAGACCTTGCAGCAGCTTTGAGAGAGTGGTGTCTCGCGCCCTTCCTCCCAGCCTGCAGCATAAGGACACGGGCAAATGGGTCTCCTGAGGCTGGAGGAGACCTCTTCCCTTTCAGGTGGACCACAGGCAGGCTGGAAGACAGAGCCAGGAATCCTGTCTTTGCATCTAATAAGCAGGATTCCAAGGCTGCAGCCTCCCAGGTCACCGGGGAGTCTCAGGTGGTGCTCCCTGGCCAGCCTCTGGGCCCTTGAGAAATGCACTGTCTGAAAGATGACCCAGCCCCTCTGTGAGCTCAAATTAGAAATTTTATTCTCATCATTCTCCAGCCTCTTGCATGCTTCAGTGCAGGTGACAAGCTTTTATTATCCACCAGTTTCCACGAGAAAAGAAGGCACTAAAACTTGCAAAATGACCATCTGTTTGCTGCACCCACCCTGACCCTGTCTGTAATGTGAACGTTCCTACAAGAGGCTGACGTGCTGTGGGGATTTTATAGAATAACTATTCTTCATTCTTTTTTTTAATTATTTTTTATTGAGTTATAGCTGTATATAATAATTCAGTCATGGAGTACAGTGTGCGGGCTTCACATACAATCGGAGATATTTTTATCAATCTGATTGATATAACATTCATGATATTTTCTCATTTACTATGTGAAAACAATTTTGATCCGTATTTAGAGGTTTTCTCCTGACCCTTCAAATATGCACCACAAGTGTGATCTTCATTCTTAATATCTGGATGTATAATGAAGTGTTCAAGGCCAAAGAATTTCTTCCACTTGCAACGGTATCTGAGAAACCAAGCTTTGTTAGGATAAGAACTTGCCTCATTAACCATTATTCCTCATTTGAAACCTTGTTTTCTTTGTTAATACTTTTCTTTTCCTTTGGCTTTTAGCTCAAAACACTGGCATTTCAACTTTGTACAGGAATTCATATGGTACGCCCACTGAAGACATCAAACACAACCAGGTAAAGTGAATGTAACACGTATTCGTTTTTCCATTTGATTCATGTGAAATAAATTGGAATTTTTTTAATATTCCACACACACACACACACCCACTTTCTTTTTGCTCAGCAACTGTTGTTAGTGTTTCTGTATTTTTTTTTTTTTTTTGGAGACAAGTCTCTCAAGTTGTCACCCTGGGTAGAGTGCCATGGTATCACAGCTCACACCAACCTCAAACTCTCAGGCTTAAGCAATTCTCTTGCCTCAGCCTCTTAAGTAGCTGGGACCACAGGCGCCTGCCACAGTGCCTGGCTATTTTTTTATTGCAGTTGTCATTGTTGTTTAGCTAGCCCAGGCCAGGTTCGAACCCGCCACCTTCTGTGTATGTGGCTGGCGCCGTAACCACTGTGCTACGGGTGCCAAGCCGAATAAATTGGAATTTTATAAACTAGATCAGGATAGGCTCAGTGGCTCACGTCTGTAATCATATCAATATGGAGTTAAATCCCAGCCTGAGAAATATTAATACGCTATCAATATAAAAAAAAAAAAAAAAAAAAAAAAAACAAATAATAATAATAATAAATAAATAAGTAAATAAAAATAGAAAATTAACATGGCATGATGGCTTGACCTGTGGTCCCAGGTACTCAGGAGGCTGAGGCAGGTGGATTCTGTGAGCCCAGGAGTTAGAAGCTGAAGTCAGCTATGATGATGCCACTGCATTTTAGCCTGGGCAACAGGGTAAGATGCTGTCTCAAAAATAAATAATAGATTAATTTTTATCCAACATACATAAACAACTGAAAAAGAAAATCCTATTCCCCAAGTCCCTCTCCTGTCACACCATATATGGGGTGAGGTTGGAATCATCAGAACAGCCTCAAATTTGAAAACAACCTTTGATTTCACTGTAACCTCATGCCTGATCTAGTAGCAGAAGACAAATTTCCTACTATGAAGCAAAACTAAAAGAAAAGAAAGTCCCAAGTAGACAAATGTAAGGAGCCAGTTATCAAATGGAAATTGGTCACTGAACATGGATTAAGTTGTGACTAAGCCAACTCTCATTAGGAAGGGAGCATTTGTTAGACGTGATGCTGATCAGTAAAATAGACTAGCAAGTTCAACGTAGAACTTGATATAGATAGAATAAATGAGTAGAATAAATCCTGTGATTCTACAACAAATGGAATGCATCCATTTCAGAGGGTTTTGCTGCTGAAAGTCTGGTTGGATGAGCATCAGCTTCAACATTACCTGGGATCTTGTCAGAATTGCAGGAGAGATTCCTCTGTGGCCCCAACCCTGCTCCATCCAAGAAGTGCAGTCACATTTTAATAAGATATCCTGGAGATCCAGGTGCAGGCCCAGGTGTTAGGAGCGCTGAACATCAGATATGTAAAGAACCAAGGTCTCAGGGTGTGTGTGTTTGTTTTATTCACAAACATTCACTGACAGCTCATCTTCTCTGTGGTTCTGTGGTAACTATCAAAGCCAGAAGGCACAGCCCATGCCCCTGGTGGATGGGCAGCCGTGTCCTACTCTCTCTCCTGTGGGGGGCTTTATCCTGATACTCCTGTAGGGCTTTGGACGACATCAGTGTTATCTGCTGTCCTCCCTCTCCACAGTGAACAGCCCAGCTGCATGGCCTGTGTTGACACGTTGCTAACACATAGTCAGCCTCCCTGGATTCCAGTCTTTGCTGAGAGCTGGAAAGCCAATGAATAAGTAAATCAGGTTGCAAACACTAGACAGGAGGTCAACAAGATGGCCCAACTATTCTCAGACCAATATGCCTTCCCAGACATGAAGGAAAACAGAAACAAAATGCATTGGAAATGCCAACTCCATTTATGGAAATCGACCATTTTTCTTGTCACCAACATGATAAAATTTTGTAGGTACTATAAGCAAACTGCCTCCAGCTCTGAAAGATTCTGGTGGGGATGTAATAAGAACCTCATTGTGTAGCCACGAGTGTGAGATGACTCTTTAGTTTCTCCAAGCAGAGAGAAGGTCTTGGCCAGACTCAGCTCAGCCCACCCCAGCCTTCCTCTCCATGGAGTCTGCTAGTGTTGGCAATCAAGAAATGCCCTGGTATGGCCCAGGATCCTTGGCATCTCACAAGGTTCCAAAAGACTGCTTGCTATCTGGATTTAGAAGACAGCCCGTCATGGTTCTAAGGGGTACATTCTTTTTACCCAAGCACATCCTGAGCATTTATGCAAATGAGAATTAATGCACTAAGATGCATCCTGGTCAAAAAAGAAGCACAGCCTGGCACAGACTTTCTCCCAGCATGCCCCAGGATGTGCTTGACTTAGTCTGAGGGAAATGTTGGGGCCATGGGGTCTCAGCCGAATACAGACTAAACCCACCCAGGATGGAGAGCAAACTCTGTACAGCACGTTGCAGGTGGACCCCAGCGGAGCTGGGTCCTGCAGTCACAGCTCAATGCCCTCTTTATTCCCTGAGATCATCAAACATAAAGCAATATTTTCAAATATCCACCAAAGAGAGGTTTCTTTCCCCAGAAAAATTTCCAGGGAAATCTTTATGACACTCCAGGGATCTTGGAGAGAAAAAAATAAAGCATTTCACTGATTTTGGACTTTGTTATTGGAATAAACTTTGTCAATACTAGTAGCTTTCTCTCTTGGGGACTCAATACCATTTCAAAGAGGAAACATCCAGTTGGGTGACTCTAGTCATAATCTCATCAACAGCATCCATTGGTTGTGTTCTCTGGCCATGGTGGGTAGCCAGCCCCTCCAGACAAAATGCTTCCATTTGGGGAGCTTTCCTGGGCCAAAAATGAGCTCAGACCTTCACCCCTGGAATGATGTAACCATTCATCATGGTTTCATCATGGAGATCTGGGATCCTTCCAGTCTCGACATCCAAGTCTGTCCTCTGCTGAGTGTCTCGTCTCCTGGGAGCTTAGTCACCAGCTGGGCCTCACAAGCTTCACAGAGGAGGCTGCACAGCAAATAACCTTACTGGAGAAGTGATTCCTGGAGGAAAAAGAGTTCCAGGTAGATCTCAAGGCAATGCAGAAGACAAGAGCTGAGAATGAGGCACCAGTATAAGCCAAGAGCGGTGGGGCAGCAGCCACAGCTCTCAGCCCGGCTTCTGCGACTCAGCCAGGCTTCCATGTCTCGGCTATGGCTCTCCCCCCAGACCACCTGGGACTCCAGTTGTCAGGGAATTCTGAGCTCTTAGAAGAAACAGCCATTCGTGTACAACAAAGCTTGTGACCCTTGGTTTTTATGTTTGAGGTCAACAGACATGGTTTTAAGAGTTAACTATTTATACTCTGCAAAAATTCTTTGAGCTTCTTCAAGTCTATTTGATACTTACAAAGAGAAATATTATTTTAAGTAGTATAGATCCAGCTGACAACAAGGTTTTTTGTTCATAAAGTAGAAACGAAAGGATTTGGTGTTTTGATAACCAGTATTCAAATTATTACTAGTGATTATAAAACAAGCATCTTGCGTTCCTTTTTGGGGTCCTCAGTCCCATTATCACAGGAGCAGGGCAGTTGTAGTTGTCCCCAAGGATGAGGAAACCGAGACTCTAGGAGGATAAGTTGTGTCTTCAGTCACTCAGCGAGGAGGAGGCAGAGACTCCACCTGGCTCTCTGTCACCCCATGTCTCTGTCCCTCCGGTGTACCAGGGGTTCTTGAATGTGGGTGTGAGTCAGAATGTCCCAAAGGCCTGTTAAAATACAAGTGCTGGGCCCAGCCCCAGAGGTTCTGATTCAGTAGGCCTGAAGTGGGACACAATCATTTGCATTTCTAGCAAGTTCCCAGGTAAGGCTGATGTTGCGAGTCTTGGGGCTGTGCTCTAAGGACCCCAGATCCTTTACACTTGACCTTTTACGTGATATGTCCACACTCTGAGTCTTCAGTGTTCCCAGAGTGGAAAGTTTGAAGATCTGCAATGGGCCACTATTTCCCTTGCATGCAAACTAAATCCAGGGTGCTGGCAAACTCAGTAAGGAATAACCCGAGAAAAGTCTTCTGTCATTATGCAAACAGAATTGGAAGCTCCTGTGACACTGTCCTTCATAATTTAGATTAAACACTCTACTGTTGAGGAAACAGTTCAGCAAAGATGACTTTATGGGAGCAGAAGCTACAGGACGTAGCACAGAGTCCATCGACCCCATGTTAGCCAGCTGGCAGCACCTCCCTTCCAAGAAAGGACACTGCTTTTAGGCAGAGCAAAATAGCTCAGGCTCTGAGGGGTTGTCAGGCTTCTCTCAACCACTGAGACACCCAAATTCAGAAATCCCCCTGCTGAATAGGAGCAGCACACTACATCCTCCATAAAATTCTGATTTATGCAAACTGTGCATAAAATGCATTTATTGTTAGCTTTTCTATGAAAGGGCTATTTGGGGAAGAGTTTATTCTGGCAAGTTTTCCACACATCAGGTATTCCCTTAAATTATAAAATGCCTCCAACCTTCCCTCCCCCATGGTGTGTTTCACTGGCAGACCAGTGGGCAAATTCAGTCCCTGCAAAAGGGCAGTGCTACTCACCACCCATCCTGGATCATTCATCCACACACGCCCTGGGAACCAGGACACCCAATCTCAGAAGGGGTTGATGTCAGATTTTATGAACAAAACAGGTGAATTGAAAAAGTTAGTTCCCTAAGGTAAGAGATGTAAATAATAAGCTCATACCCAACTTTAAAATGTCCATCAAGCAGAAAGAACATAACAATGGTAAAAAAGAAAAAAATATATATGAAAGCAGCAGCCACTTTGGAGGAGCACCACGAGCCTTGTGAAGACTCCCTGCCTTTTGCCTGGCCTCTTCTGCCCCTGAGAGCAGCACAAGAAGTCAATCCTCTTCTTGACCTCCACTGACCTCTTCTCTTATCAAGGAACCTGAAGCCAACTCCATGGAGCCTGCCCTCTGAGGCTTGGCCACCCTGACTCTGCTGAGACTGGTCTACCTTGGTAGATCAAACATCTGGCTTTAGAGTCAGCCAGATATGTGTTCAAATTCAACACCACTAGTCTTAGAGAAGTTTCTTAACTTCTCTGAGCTTTAGTTTTTTCTTTTTTTTTTTTTTTTTTTTTTTTAAATACATGTATTTTATTATTCTTCATTACATTATTTCCCCCCCCCACCCGTCCGTGATAAGACAGAATTGATTTACAGAAAAGAATACAGAAAACACCAAAGCTCCTGGTAGTGGGAGAGA
>CAUYRH010155417.1:0-11759 GCA_963574655.1 Perodicticus potto | reverse complement strand
GGGCCGGTCGGTGTTGGTTCTTTCCTGGTGGTAGAGACGGGGTCTTTTCTCTGGCTCACTCTTGCTGGTCTCGAACCGTGAGCACTGGAAATCCACCCGCCTCGGCCTCCCACAGCGCTGGGATTACAGACGTGCGCCACCACGCCCAGCCAATGATTCCAGTTTCAAGGTGAAAAGGCCTTTGAAACCTTTGTGTACAATATTCAGCCTAAGATAGTCTGGCTGTTCTTGCATAGCTTGATGGATTCTAGTTCTCCTCAGCCTTCCTTAGAAGAAAATGGAAAATTGTACAGGAAAATGTAAGAAAGAGCTTGGTGCTCATGGCTTACATGTTAGGGTAATCTAATCTGTACTGTGTGATAGTTTTCTTGTCAAAGTGTTCTCTGTCCATCTCAGGTATTTGGAATTTGTGTTTAGCATTTTATACTAATACACAACAGGTTAGATTTTTTTTCATTCATTTTTAACCTGTGTAGTTTATATTCTATATATAGAAGAATTTTGAAGACAAGCTGTAAGTAGCAGAATGCTTATGACTAAGCATTAGTTAAAAAAGGGGAACTTAAGTTGTCCACATTCCTGACCTGTGCTAATAGATGCTGCTCTTTAATGACACTATTTTAGTAATGATAATGCAGGAGATTTTCATTTTTCTTTTGCAAAATTTAATATTAAACTTTATTTGCTTGTACTGTGAGATAAAATATATTGAAGCACGTAGCCTCTAGTAAAATCAAGTCTTAAATGTTGTCTTTGTCACTGATGATATGATCTTGAGTAAGTTATTTCCTTGTGTGTAATAGGTACAATAAAGGTGTGAGGTAATGGTTGCTGCTTTTATCATCATCAGTCTAAACACTATTGCTATTATTAGAGAATATCGATATCCAGAGAGTATCTATTTCAAAGTGAAATTTCTCATATGTTAACTATGTGTCATAGTGATAAAATATCTTGCCCTTGAGGAACCATAGTGGAGCCCCGTGGTTCTCAACCTTCCTAATGCCACGACTCTTTAATACAGTTCTTCATATTGTGGTGACCCCCCAACCATAAAATTATTTTCATTGCTACTTAATAACTGTAATTTTGCTACTGTTATGAATCATAATGTAAACATCTTATATGCAGGGTGTATTTAGGTGACCCCTGTGAAAGGGTAGTTCGACCCAAACATTGAGAACTGTCGGTCTAGCCTATTGGAGCTTTTTTTTGAGGCAGATTCTCTAGTTCTCACTCTGTTGCCTGGGTTAGAGTGCATGGCCTCACCCTCTCATGTAGTTGGGACTATAGGTATTTAGCTAATTTTTCTGTTTTTAGTAGAGAGGGGGTCTCACTCTTGCTCAGTCTGGTCTCCAACTCCTGACCTCAAGTGATCTTCCCATCTCTGCCTTCCAGAGTGCTAGGATTACAGGTGAGAGCTACCATACTCACTCAGCCTCACCTATTGGCTTTTTAACTTTTTGTTTTTTGATTGCAATGAATTTAACCAATCTGCAAAGTGTGAGGAATAGTAATTGCCATGCTTAAGAAACCAGTTGCAAATTTAGGGACTTCCATGACCTCTCACAGGTTTAATAATTTGTTGGAAAGGATTCAGAACTCACTAAAAGCAATTATATCACAGTTTATTACAGGGTAAAGGTAAAGGTTAAAAATAGCCAAAAGACGAGACACATAGAGCAAAATCTGGGAGGAGTCCAACTGTGGAACTTCCCATCATCCTCCCTCCATGAAATTAGGAATGGTATTACAGCCCTTTCAGCCACAGTGTATGACAAAGCATTACCAACCATGAAACTCACCCCAGCCTTCAGTGTATAGAGTTTTCACTGGGACTCAATCACATACTGCCCACATGGCTGACTTGAGTCTACATCCCTTTCTGTAGGTCCACACTAATGTCTTTGGTCTCTGTTTATTCCTGCTCTTGGAACTGATAAGGTATGCTTAACACCTCTAACATGAATCACATTCATCTGGTACAAAAGCTATCAGGTAAGGCGGTCCAAGGACCTACAGACAACCTCCTACTAGCCAAGGACAAAGACCAGACCTTCTTTGGAGGTTGATTCTTCACCACACAGGGGTAATGCACCTCTTTGAGAACCTGATGAGAATTATTTATTGCTCTTGGATATATAAAATTTTATTTATTAGCTACATAGAGTAGAACCTCCATAGATGACTACCTCCCCGCATGACCATCTTCTTAAGTTAGCCTAATTTTCATAGGACATGTATATGATTATTATATTTGTATTCTATTGTGAAATGAGTAATGCTGTTCAATCATGGCTGAGTGCAGTGACTCACACCTGTAATCCTAGTATTTTGGGAGGCAGAGGGGAGAGGATTACTTGAGGCCAGCAGTTCAATAAACCTGTCTTTACATAAAATAAAAAAAATGAGCTGGCTCGGTGCCTGTGGCTCAGCGGGCTAAGGCGCCAGCCATGTACACCTGAGCTGGCGGGTTTGAATCTAGCCCGAGCCCACCAAACAGCAATGGTGGCTGCAACCAAAAAATGGCAGGGCGTTGTGGCAGGCGCCTGTAGTCCCAGCTACTTGGGAGGCAGAGGCAGGAGACTTGCTTGAGCCCAGGAATTGGAGGTTGCTGTGAGCTGTGATGCCACAGCACTCTATCCAGGGTGACAGCTTGAGGCTCTTGAGGGGGGGTAATAATGTAATGAAGAATAATAAAATACATGTATTTAAAAAAAAAAAAAAAGAACTTGTGGGCCATTGAAAGTAGGTAGTCTTACTGTTAAGATTTTTTTTTTTTTTGAGACAGAGCCTCAAGCTGTTGCCCTGGGTAGAGTGCCATGGCATCACAGCTCACAACAACCTCCAACTCCAGGGCTTCTCTTGCCTCAACCTCCCAAGTAGCTGGGATGACAGGTGCCCGCCATAACAACCGGCTATTTTTTGGTTGTAGTCGTTGTTTGGCAGGCCCGGGCTGGATTTAAACCCACCAGCTCTGGTGTATATGGCTGGCTCCTTAGCCGCTTGAGCTGCAGGTGCCAAGCCTTAATGTTAAGACTAATGAATCACTGAAGGGATTTAAACTGGAATTTGACCTGATCAGATTTTCATTACTCTGGGTATGAGAAAAATGCATTGCTCTGGCCATAAGATGGATAATTTCAGTAATTGAGGAGAGATGATGACAGCTTGGTTTTGGCCTCAGGACCCCTTTACACTCTTACAAATTATTAAGTACTCTAAAGTGCTTTTGTATTTGTGGATTTTATCTATTTATATATAGTATAGTTGAATTTAGATCTGAGAAAAAATTTAAACGTTTATAAATTCACTTTAATCTATGGCATATAATATAAATAACATTTGTATGGAAAATAACTGTATTCTCCCCCCTCCAGTTAAAGCATGTAGTACATGTTTATAAATCTCCTTAATATTTGGATTGATAATAGACAAGTTGGATTCTCATATCTGGCTTTGCACTCAGTCTGCTATGGTATGTCATTTTGATTGAAATGTATAAGGAACATCTGGCCTGGCATAGATACATAATTTGAACAGGAAAAGGCATTTTGATACCTTCTACAAGTAATTATAATTTCTTAAAGATTATTTGAGTTTTTTTGTTTTTTGTTTTTTTTAGAGACAGTTTCACTTTGTCGCCCTCAATAGAGTGCGGTGACATCACAGCTCACAGCAACCTCCAGGTCTTGGGCTTAGGCGATTCTCTTGCCTCAGCCTCCAGAGTAGCTGGGACTACAGGTGCCCGCCACAACGCCTGGCTTTTTTTGTTGCAGTTTGGCCGGGGCCAGGTTTGAACCCACCATCCTCAGTACATGGGGCCGGCGCCCTACTCACTGAGCCACAGGCGCCGCCCCTTAAAGATTATTTGTAGTATAGGATCTGAAGCCTGATTAGTGAACTTCCTGCATTGTTATAATAGTTGTAAGGCTATTTTAAGTTGCACATGAACTTTATGGACACCCTGTATTAAATCCATTGGTCTTAGTTTTTTTCAACGAATCATGCTGGAACAATTAGATGTTCATATGCAAAACAGTGAACCTCAGTTATTACACTCTACATATACATGTAGTACTCAGGTTACAAACAAGATAGGTTCTATATGTTTGTTCTTAAGTTGAATTTATGTATAAGTTGGAAGAGGTATATTTACCTGTGACCTGTATTAGCCTCTGTTTATAAGTGTGAGTCAAGCATCAGTTGGATGTTTATAACTCAGGGACTTACTGTAATATCCTTTATTTATAAGTGCAAGTTGTATGTGAGTTGGATACCAGTACAAAAAATTAAATTGAAACAGATCATAGACCTAAATCTGAGCTAAAATCACAAAACCAATAGAAAATGTTGGAGAAAAGAATTACTGCGACTTTGGGTTAGGCAAAGATTAATGCTTATAAGAAATAACTGATAAACGGCTTGGCGCCTGTAGTTCAAGTGGCTAGGGCTCCAGCCACATACACTGGAACTGGTAGATTGAAATCCAGCCGAGGCCTGCCAAACAACAGTGACAGCTACAACCAAAAAATAGCTAGGCATTGTGATGGGCACCTGTAGTCCCCGCTACTTGGGAGGCTGAGGCAAGAGAATCGCTTAAGCCCAAGAGTTTGAGGTTGCTGTGAGCTGTGATACCACAAGATGACAGCTTGAGACTCTTTCTCAAAAAAAAAAAAAAAAAAAAGAAAGAAAGAACTGCTAAATTAGACTTCACTGTTTTGAAAATTCCTGGTAGAAAACATTTGTAAAATACGTATTTGATAAAATACTTGTATTCAGAATACCTAAGGAACTCTTCCACTTAAAGATCAACTACCTGATAAAGTAAGGGGCAGCCAGGTGCAGTGGCATACACTTGTAGTTACACCTACTTGGGAGGCTGAGACAGGAAGATCACCTGAGCTCAGGAGTTTGAGGCTGCAGTGCACTATGGTTGTGCCACTTCAGGTGGTATAGCATTTCAAGAAAAGAAAGAAAGAAAAGAGAAGAGAGGAGGAAAGGGGAGAGGAAGGAAAGGAATAATATTCAAAACTTTGAATAGCTACAACATCAAAGAATACACACAAACAGCAAATAAGCACATGAAAAGATGCAGGGTATTCTTAGTCATCAGGGAAATGCAAATTAGATATTACTAAATTGCCACTCACCTGCCTCTTCCCAACCCTGGATTTGGGCATGGGAATTCATTTGACCCTAGGTAATCAATGTATCCTAGCTTAATCTGAGAAATGTTATATTAGAAAAATTCCTTGAAAGTAGAAGCAATTGGGTGGCGCCTGTGGCTCATCAAGTAGGGCGCTGGCCCCATATACCGAAGGTGGCGGGTTCAAACTTAGCCTCGGCCGAACTGCAAAAACAGAAAAATAGCCGGGCGTTGTGGCGGGCGCCTGTAGTCCCAGCTACTCGGGAAGCTGAGGCAAGAGAATCGCCTAAGCCCAGGAGTTGGAGGTTGCTGTGAGCTGTGTGATGCCACGGCACTCTACCGAGGGCGATAAAGTAAGACTCTGTCTCAAGAAAGTAGAAGCAATCAATCACTTATCCATGGATTTCCACAGTGGAAAACTACTTATTAGTAGTTTAATGCTCAGTAAATACTGATGGATTGAACTATATTAGACAAGTTGTAAAATAATCATAAACAAATAAAAATTACACACATTAAGGCTCAGCATCTATAGCTCAAGCGGCTAAGGTGCCAGCCACATACACCAGAGCTGGCGGGTTCGAATCCAGCCCGGGCCTGCCAAACTGCAATGACAGCTACAACCAAAAAATGGCCGGGCATTGTGGTGGGTGCCTGTAGTCCCAGCTACTTGGAAGTTTTGAGACAAGAGAATCACTTGAGCCCAGGATTTGGAAGTTGCTGTGGGCTGTGATGCCATGGTACTCTACCCAGGGTGACAGCTTAAGGCTCTGTCTCAAAAAAAAAAAAAAAAAAAAAAAATTGTACACATTAAACTTGGACACCAAATTATAAAACAAACAAATTTTCTTTCTTTTTTTTTTTTTTTGAGACAGTCTCACTATGGCGCCCTCGGTAGAGTGCTGTAGCATCACAGCTCACAGCAACCTCAAACTCTTGGGCTTAAGCAATTCTCTTACCTCAGCCTCCCAAGTAGCTGGGATTACAGGTGCCCACCACAACACTTGGGCTGTTTTGTTGTTGTTTTTGTCATTGTTGTTTAGCAGGCCCTAGCCGGGTTCAAACCCACCAGCCCCAGGGCATGTGGCCAGCGCCCTAATCACTGAATTATGGGCACCAAGCCAAACAAACAAATTTTCATTTGTCCTAAAGTGATTTTGAGTCTTTAGGCCAGCGGTTCTCAACCTATGGGTCACAACCCACAGGAACTGTATTAAAGGACCGTGACATTAGGAAGGTTGAGAACCACTGCTTTAGGCCAAAATTAGCAAATTATTATTAGCAAAAAAATGCATGGAGGGGTCTGGTGCAGTGGCTCACCCCTGTAATTTAGAAGTCTGGGAGGCAGAGCCAAGAGGATCATTTCAGCCCAGGGGTTAGAGATCAGCCTAAACAAAAGTAGCAACCCCTGTCTCCATAAAAAATAGAAAAAATTAGCTGACTGTGGTGGTGTGTATCTGTAGGCCCAGATACTTGGGAGGCTGAAACAGGAGAATTGCGAGCCTAGGAGTTTGAGGTTGCAGTGAGCTATAATAATGCCACTGCACTTTAGTTGCAACTCTGTAAAAAATAATGCGTGAGAACTAGATTTGGAGGCTTCTATTAAATACTATTTTCCAGTTTGCTATAAAACAATATGCTAGCAAATTTTTTTATAGCCCAGTACTGTATTATGAGAGAGTCCACTCTTGGTTAAGTATTGAGAAAATTTGCTTTTCCAACATTGTTTTAACTATGAATCTTTCTTTCTTGTGGCTTATCTTCAACAAGATTGTTATGTCTTATGTACCAAAAGTGGAAGTAATGGGCTTATGTGCTGGTTTTATCCTATTTATTCAATAATTTGTTTTGTGGCTCAGCACACACACTGTGCTTTGTATTGCTGGTTGACTAATTGGTAGAAATAGGTCTAGAATGTTGTACTTCCTATTTCCACTACCCAAATTATATACAATATAACAATCTTAGTACGTTTACATCTTCCTGGTCTGGGTTTTATTTTTACTTAGATTTTTATTTATATAAAATTTAATTATGGTGGAATGGACAGATCTTATGTGTACTCTTAGATGAGTTTTGACAAATGGATATATTTGTGTAACCCAGCCCAATCTCAAAGTATAGAGTATTTCCATAATCTGAGAAAGTTCTCATATACTCTTTTCCAGTCAGTACTTATCTTCCATGGAATTACTGGTCTAGTTAAGCCTATTTGTGAACTTCATATAAATGCAGTCATATTGGATACATTCTTTGGTATCAGTTTTCTTTTGGTCAACAAGTTTTTAGGATTTATCCACATTGTATATATCTGTAGTTCTTTTTTATTGATGAATATCCCATTATTTTACTTCACAAATTTTTGTTTATTGATAGGTATTTGAATTATTTCCAGTTTTTTGCATATTATGAAGAAAGCTATTAAAAATAGTTTTGTTTAGGCTCAGCACCTGTGGCTCAACGGGCTAAAGCGCTAGCCACGTACACCTGAGCTGGCGGGTTCAAATCCAGCCTGGGCCCGCCAAACAACAATGATGGCTGCAACTAAAAAAAATGGCCAGGCGTTGTGGCGGGCGTCTGTAGTCCCAGCTACTTGGGAGGCAGAGGCAGAAGACTCACTTGAGCCCAGGAGTTGGAGGTTGCTGTGAGCTGTGATGCAACAGCACTCTATCCAGGACGATAGCTTGAGGCTCTGTCTCAAAAAAAAAAAAAAAAAAGTTTTGTTTAAATCTTTTTTTGACATATGTTTTTATTTCTCTTGAGTAAATAAGAGTAGAGTTGCTGGGTCATGTAATAAGTATATTTTTGACTTTAACTTTATGTGCCTCTGTTTTTTTTTTTTTTTTAAAGACAGAGTCTCACTTTGTTACCCTCAGTAGAGGGCTGTGGCATCACAGCTCACAGCAACCTCCAGCTCTTCAGCTTAGGTGATTCTCTTGCCTCAGCCTCCCGAGTAGCTGGAACCACAGGCGCCCGCCACAACGCCTGGCTATTTTGTTGTTGTTGCAGTTTGGCCAGGGTCAGGTTTGAACCCACCACCCTTAGTATATGGAGCTAGCGCCCTACTCACTGAGCCACAGGCCCTGCCCTATTTTTGACTTTAAAAGAAGATAGTCGAGTAATACTTCAAAATGGTTGTCCCAGTAAGAATACTCATTTTTACTAATACTGACAAATATGTTTAAGGCAGTGGTTCTCAACCTTCCTAATACCGAGGCTCTTTAATATAGTTCCTGTGGGTTGTGGCCCACCGGTTGAGAACTGCTGGTTTAAGGAAATATCTCAGTAATAACTTTACAGCCTGTTTTTTTCTAGGCACCTTAAGAAATCAAAAAAATTCTCGTAACAGAGAAAGAAGAACTATAGGGCCATTGCTGAATTTATTGGATTATCTTCGCCATTCCCATTGAAATTACAACATTGGGATGGTTGCATCATTGGCATCGGAAACTACACTTTTTTGGGGGGGGTGGGGACAGAGTCTTACTCTATAGCCCTGAGTATAGTGCAGTGGTGTCATTTTAGCTCACTGCAATCTCAAACTCCTGGGTTCAAGTGATCCTCCTGCCTCAATCTCTTGAGGAGCTTGGACTACAGGTGCTGGCCACAATACCCAGCTAAATTTTCTATTTTTAGTAGAGACGGGCCTTTTCTCTTGACCAGGTCTCAAACTCCTGGTTCAAACTTGTGAGCTCAAGCAGTCCACCCACTTTGGCCTCTCAAAGTACTAGGATTACAGTTCTGAGTCACTGTGCCCTCTCAGATTTACTTTTTTTTTTTTTTAGACAGAGTCCCATTCTATTGCCCTGGGTAAAATGACATTAGTGTCATAGCTCACAGCAACCTCAAACTCTTGGGCTCAAAAGTGCCTCTTGGCACAGCCTCCCAAGTAGCTGGGACTATACGCACCCTCCATGATGCCTTGCTTGTTTTTCTATTTTTTCTTTTTTTCTTTTTTTGAGACAGAGTTTCACTTATTAACCCTCGGTAGAGTGCTGTGGCATCACAGCTCACAGCAACCTCCAGCTTTTGGGCTTAGGCGATTCTTTTGCCTCAGCTTCCCAAGTAGATGGGACTTCAAGCGCCCACCACAACACCCGGCCTTTTTTTGTTGCAGTTTTGCCAGGGCTGGGTTTGAACCCACCACCCTCTGTATATGTGGCCGGCGCCTTATCCACTGAGCCATAGGCGCCGCCCACAGTTTTTCTATTTTTAGTATAGACAGGGTCTCACTCTTGCTCAGGCTGGTCTTGAACTCCTGAGCTCAAGTAATCCATCCACCTCAGCCTCCCAAAGTGCTAGAATTATAGGCGTGAGCCATCGCACCCAGCTCCTGCCACATTTACTCTTTGGCATATAGACATGCTCACATGTGATTCTAGCTGTTTCAAATTTTGGGGTTCCCTGAAGGCATGATGTTCTCTTATGCTTCTGCTTCTTTGCATATCCTATTTTCCTTACATGGAGAACCTTACAGCAAACATCAATCCTCCCTTACCTCTTCTGTACCTTGATCTATCTGGGTATTTCCTAATCTTCAAGATTCAGCTCAAGTTGAATTAGGATAAGAGTCCTCCTTGATAGTTACCTTCTTCTTAAACTAGTCAAGAGCATCTGTACCCAGAGCATGTAATATATACCTCCATGATAGCATTGATAAGCTATTGTAATTGTGTATTTGCCTCTCTTCCTTATTAGATAGACTATGAGATTCTTGAGAACAGGACTGTGTTCATTTCATAATTCCAGTGTCAAGTGTAATAGTTGATACTTCTGCTGAATTAATGAATGAATAGGCTTAGATAATTTGAAGAAAACTGTCAAATCGCATGTGTGTTGTGTAAGAAAGCATGTATTGACTGCACATACATATACACAAATTTTATGTATTTAAAAAGAAAGTATGATAATTAATCATTGAAATACTATACACGTACATGGAAAAAAGGAAAACATGCTGAGTCTGATTTGGGGAGCACTCCTCAAAATTTATACATTTGGCTTTTACACAACTCAAACTATGATGATCCCCTCTGAATTGAATTCTGTATGCTTAATTTTGACTCTTACTGATGAACAAATGCACATTTTAAGCTATAGTGGCACTGCCAGCGAGCTAACAGTTCAGTTTCAATGATGTCAACATCTTTATCTTCCTAGCGATATGTGCTTATTCAGTTATTTTACCATTTTATGCATTTTACCTTATTTCATAAAAATAAACACTGGGAAAAAACTGAAATTCAGATAGTCATAAGCAACAGCCTAGGGAAAAGATGGAAGTCTTTAGCCACACTGAAAATGACCTCTATGCAAAATATTGGAAATATATTATTGAAGATCATATCCTAAAAAGGAAGTATTATTACGGATTTAAAAAACATTTAAGTTAGGCTTGGTGCCTGTGGCTTAATGGGCTAAGGCGCCAGCCATGTATACCTGAGCTGGCCGGTTCGAATCTAGCCCAGGCCCACCAAACAACAGTGACGGCTGCAACCAAAAAATGGCCGGGCGCTGTGGCGGGTGCCTGTAGTCCCAGCTACTTGGGAGACGGAGGCAAGAGACTCGCTTGAGCCCAGGAATTGGAGGTTACTGTGAGCTGTGATGCCATGGCATTATCCAGGGTGACAGCTTGAGGCTCTGTCTCAAAAAAAAAAAAAAAAAATTTACGTTAATGTTAAAATCTTGTGTTTTGCTTCTGTCCTTTATAAATTTGATATAAATCTCACTAAGAAAAGTAGAGATGAGTCATCGCACCCATTGGATTTGCTCTATTTTACCTTTTCCTGGAAGTAGTTTGCTTAGAGAAATAACATGTTGGGCTGGTTTATCTTTCTAGATGCCTGCTTGGTTATTTAAATAATTATTTAATGTTTTATAATAACAGATTCCTCTATTGCTGAGTATTTTGATGTGTCTATGATATACCTAATGTTCTTTTACAGTCTAATGATTGGAATAAACCAAACCATCTTATTGTGAGACAATCAGATTTCCTTAAAAAATTTTTATATGAACTCTTAATATTCAACTCTTCACCCCATTAAGGGGGTTTATTGCTTATTCTGTGTTGAATAATGTTGGATTTTTCCTAATTGCACTAACTTCAACAGTGTCCTTATTGGCAGAAGGGACTGTATAGGCACCACAGGGGACTGATGGTACCCCAGTGAAGCACAAACTGGAAGGATGGAATGATGAAAACTTTAAGAGGTAATGGGAACTTCTGTGGATATACTGTCCTTATGAGACAAATTCTTGCTGTGGGCAGTTAAGACTCACCTGTATCCTTTGTAGAGGTACATATTACTTTCTTTATATTCTGAAATTATCTTCTTGTTATTGTGATCTTTGTGCCCAGTAGAGGCCTTAGTGCCACAGGAGTTCTTTTTGTGCTATTCAGGAATCGTTATTGGATGTTTTGTGACTGCCACAGCCATTTGAACCTTCTTTCACTATTGTTCTGCTTTATATAGTAGTGTTTTATTGTTTTGTTTTTTTAATAATTATTTATTTATTTATTTATTTTTGGAGACAGAGCCTCAAGCTGTCACCCTGGATAGAGTCCTGTGGCATCACAGCTCACAGCAACCTCCAATTCCTGGGCTCA
>CAUYRH010155415.1:0-20357 GCA_963574655.1 Perodicticus potto | reverse complement strand
GGTTCAGGTAAGAGTGTAGGTTCAGGCAGAGGTATAGGTTCAGGTAAGGGTGTAGGTTCATTAAAGGTGTAGGTTCAGGTAAGAGTGTAGGTTCAGGTAAAGGTGTAGGTTCAGGTAAGGGTGTAGGTTCAGGTAAGAGTGTAGGTTCAGGCAGAGGTATAGGTTCAGGTAAGGGTGTAGGTTCATTAAAGGTGTAGGTTCAGGTAAGAGTGTAGGTTCAGCAGTTGGGGTGAGGTGGCTGTGAGCACAAGCCATAGGAAACATGGCATGGACTGACAGCAGGGAGAAACCACCCTTAGAACACAGAGGTGTCTCCTGAGTTTGCTCCTGATTTTAAGTCTGGCTTTACCCTTTCATCTTTGTGGCCTCCAACAAGTTACTGACCCTGTCTGTGCCTCAGTTTCTCATTATATTGGGGCTTAAATTAATAAGAATACCTCTGAAGTTCTGGAAGCTGTGCCATTGCATCCCAAGAGCCTGTAAGGTAGAGGAACAGCTCACACTGGCATCCTGACCGTCTGGATGCCCAGTGAGTGGTTTCTGCCACCCCAGCCACCTTTACTGTGCTGGATAATAGATAAGAAAGCAAGCATAGAAAGGCAAAATGATTGCAATCGACCAATATTTGGAGACAGCATCCTAAACCCACCTTGGGGACCCAAGCCAATGTCTTTCCACCCACTGCAGCCTGTGGATAACTCAGGATCCTCTGCCCAGTGTAGAGAATGCAGAGCACAGTGCATTTGGGGCCAAGGCTCAGCCATCTCCTTACCCGGTCCCCAAGCCCTGACCAGGGGCTTCAGGGCTCTGCAGAGTCCATCCTCTGTCTGCCACATCTTCCAGCATTCTTACCACTCCTTCCCACCTCCACCACCACGTCTGGCTCAATCCAAACACCACACTGGGCTCCTTGCAGTTAGCCAAGCATGCCAAGTACACCCCTGCTTCAGGACACCCGCACTGCCCAGTGTGCCCTTCCCCCAGTACTCTCACAGCTCCACTATCCTCGGAGTCTGCTCAGGTGCTGCCTCCTCAGAGAAGGACCTTCCCCTATTCTATCCATGCCACCCCAGTAAGCATTTCCAAAGTCCTGCTTTATTTTTCCCCAATGTGTGTGTTGCCACCCAACGTGTCATTATTACCTCTGTTTACATGTTCCTTACCTGCCCCTGCCTGTTAAGAGTGCATCCCTATAGAGGCAGGTGCTTTGTTTTGCTCCTGGCTGGACAGTCCTTGGCCCTCAGGATCAAGCCCAGCACCGCAGGTACTCAACAAATATTTTTGAATGACTGAATCTCTCTCATACTCACCACAACTTTAGGAACATTACCAACCTCTTTATGGCTCATTAGCCTCATCCATAAAATGGACCTAATAAGTCTATTCAGCTTATATTGTTGTGAGAACATGCTGGATAATACCTGCAAAGTGCTCAGCACAGTGCCTGGCCCTGAGAAAGCCTGCAGGAGAAGCTGTTTCCTAACTAAGAGAGGTTGGTAGACTATCCACAAAATTCCTGCCATCAAGCGGAGGCATGCAGCAGGACCCCTGGGTTCTGGGTCTTGATTAGCACACCTCTGAAGATAAAGCCACGTCCCTGCCCATGTTTTATCCAAACCTTTTGATGATTCTCTGAGTTGACCAGGAAATGTTTAGGTCTTTTTGCAAGTGGAAAGACAAGGCCCAGATGGGTCAAGACACAAACCTAGGTCACTAAGGTCACTAAGCTAGGGTCTTTCACATTATTGAGAGGGCTTGCCCTGCTCTAAATTCCTGCCCCCAGGGGCCAGCAGCTCCTATGCTGTCACTGATAGCCAAGGACCTTGCTCCGGTGTGGTCTTAGGGTGGGCAGTCCAAATCGGGTGCCTCTTTTGCAGGGACAGCTGCCAGACTGTATCCCTCAGCAGGACACTAGGCTAAATGTGGTCCGGGAGGTGTGGGAGGAGGTAAGCTGGTCCAGATGGGAAAAACAGCGAGGGCCAAAGCAGGGAGCTGAGAGGCACAGGGGATGCAGGGCAGTGGATGACCTTGGGCCTCTGGCAGTCCACCCTGCCTTCTGGCATTTCCAGACACTCTGAGCTTTTGGTCCAAACAACGCATGAGGCAGCCGTGGCTTCCACGGACTGTTTCCCTGGTAATAATAGCTGTTCCACTGCCCTCTCCAGCCCTCACTATCCTGTTTGCAGCCCTTTCAGACAAACAGAGATGAGCCCAGCATACCAGCTCACTGCTCACAGGCAGGAGTGGCACTTGTACTTTCTCCCTTTCATCCCTCAACCCTCCTGGGATGCCCCTGGAGTGGGCAGTGAGTGCTGGAGCCTCTGGTTGCCTGTAGGGTGTGTTGTGACTTTTCCATCTTGAAAGACAAATTTGAGAGAAGGGTTTCAGCTGACATTTAGACTCTAGCCTCACAATACAAAGAAGGGCAGTGAGGACAGAAGGCAGAGAAGGGATGCTGGCTCCGTGTGAGGGACTTGCATTATCTTATTGAATGTGTCAACAACTCTTACACCAGGCACTGTGAACCCATTCAGCAGATGACAAAACAGAGGCACAAGAGGCTGTGGTCTATGGCAAGGAGCTTAGTGAGCAGTGTTTGCTTCTCACATGTGAAGCATATGGAGAAAATTAATGGCATAATTTTCACCACCATGAACTTGCCAGACACCTACTAAGGGCCGGCTCTTTATATACGTTGCCTTAGTCCTCCCAGCCACATGGGGTTTGCCCTGTGGTGTCTATCTGGCAGGTGGAGACAACAACAGGGCGGCTAGTAACTCACCAATGTCAGTGGCCACAGAAGGACCAGGAAGGATTTCAGCCTCCTCAAAGAGGAAGGAGCCACTTTGCAGGGAAGACTGGGGAGGCCATGAAACCAGAATGAAAAGAAATGCATGATCTGTGCTACCTTTCTTTCCCTGGTAGGAAAAGCCCTCTGGGATTGCCCGTCCCCACATCTGCAAGGGCATCAAAGCTGGAAGCCCACGGCAGCCTGGGTCTCAACTAGGGAGGGAGCTCAGATGAAAGGAAGAGAGAGGGGGAGAGGGAGGAAGACAGAGCTGAGGAAATGAGGGCACATCAGAATGGCCCTCTCTCCTGCCCTGCCCAGGTTGGGTGGAGCCCTCTAAGAGGAGCCTTCAAGAGACTCCACCAACCTCTACTGAATGCAGGGTCCTGAGACAGGAGACTTGGGGTTTCCCCATAAGAACTTCAAAAATCAGCAGTTGTGATAGTGCTGTGGACTAATGTACTTCACTGGCTAGGTCACATCTAACCTGTGAGGTGGATGTTGTGGACCCATATCTCTGGGAGAAGAGTTAAGTGATTTGCCCACTCTTCATCAGGGTACGTGAGAGTCTGGCAGGGCCCTTTAGGCCCATTGCACAGGACTTGGAATGGGCCTTGTTCTATTAAGGGGTGTATTGTTTCCATAACAAGTACCACAAATTGGATGGCTTAAACAATAGACATGTGTTTTCCCACAGTTGTAGAGGCTAGAAGTCTAAAATCAAGGTGTTGGCAGGGCCAGGTTCCTCTGAGACTTCGGGTAGGCTCCTTCCTTGCATCTCCCAGCTTCAGCAGTGGCCAGCAATCCTCCGCATCCCTAGGCAGTGTCCCTCCAGTCTGTCCCTCTGCCTCCAGTGGTGCCTTTGTGTCTGTCTTCACATCACCTCCCCTCTGTGTGTCTGGGTCCAAATTCTGTCTTCTTATAGGGACACTAGTAATTTTGGATTAGGGGCTCGTCCTACTCCAGTGTGACTTCATCTCACTTTGGCCACTTCTTCAATGGCCCCATTTCCAAATAAGGTCATGTTCGCTGGTAGCAGGGGTTAGGACATCAGCATATCTTTTAGAGGGTACACAATTCAACCCCTAACAGGACATACGTGTCTCCTATTTGCAGGAAGCTCTGCGGACACCAGGCTCTGAGAGCAGCCGGCTCAGAGTACAGCAATGGCAGTGACAACCCCCAGGTTCCTTGGTGCCTTTAGATGACAACATACATTCACCTCCTTTCATAAAGCTCTCATCCGATCTTGTGTTTCTAATCTCCTTATAGGTGAGGAGATTGAGGTTTAGAAAGGTTCAGTAGCAAAGCTTAAATCTGAAACAATATCTGTTTGACCCCAAAACCACCTACTGTCACCCCACCAGCACCACCAGGGCTCAGGATAGGCAGGCAAGGGTTAAGGCTGTGGTGGCAAGTGGGTATCCGGGCACTGCTGACTCACTCAGGGCAATGCCATTTCCCCGCCTGCCCTCTCCGTTGCCTGGGAGCTGATTAAGATGTCACAGAAGATTATGCTGTCAGGTGCATGACTCACACTCCAGGAGGGGTGACAAGCAGGCTGGGAGAGCAGTTACCCTGGCTACAGAGATGGGACACCCATGCAGAGCAGCATCACAGCCTGGTGGAAAAGGCTTGGGGTTCTGTCTCGGTCAAAAAATCTGGCCCCTTGGCTCCACAGCTAGGAGACCTTGGGTGAAATGGCTCACCTTTCTCAACTTCCTATTTCTCATCTACAAGGTGGGGGACAATAATTCCATCCCTGTGCGGCTCGAATGGAATAGCCCAAGAAATCCTCCACCTCTGTGAGCATCTGCCTAATGGTGGTGCCAGGTACCCCCAGGCAGGTATTAGCTTTGCCGAGGCTTTGTTGTGGGCAGGCTTGCCTGAGGGTGGCAAAGGGATGGTGCCAAGCCTCCTCACTGCCAAATGGTAAGGATGCAGGCTCACCTGCAGTGAGGACCCTGGGTAGCAGCTCATTTTGTACCAAGAAGTGAAAGCAGGAGCAGGAGAAGCTCTTCTTGGAGTCTTAAATACTTTCTCTCGATAGTGCTGACCACAGCACACATTCACTGTCTAGTCACCTGTCGCTCTCGCAATCCAGCCGTGAACGCTGTCTCTTCAGGTCCCCTATACCCAGAATTCTGCTCAATAAAGGTTCCAATGTATGAAGAGATGACACATGAAGGTGTTTCCCCAAATCCCCCTCTACTCCTCGGAACCAGTTTCTCCCATCTTTGAGGCAGTAGTTCTCTGCAAAGCAGTCCTTCCCTGTTATTCCTGACCCTCTCATCTTCCCAAGTCTTGTCCTTATTCACCCCCCATCTGTGTCCCACCTGTCCACCCATCCCAGGCGGCATCCCTCATGTCTCTGAGCCATATCCCGTGGTGCTGAGCCTGCAGAGTCAAGACAGATGGGGCCCTAGTCGTATGGGGCGAGAGGAATGGTCCACCTCCCAAGGTGTGTAGTGCATGGCTAGGGCTGACCGTGTGGGAGCAGGGGACACTGCAGAGGAAGGAGAAGTGATGTTCTGCTTGGTAATCAGGGAAGGCCCCTGTAGAGAGGAGGAAAATGTGGATCCAAGAGGTGAGCAGGGAGGTGGCTGGGAAGCATCTCTCCTGCAGCCCCCACCACCTGCTGATGCCTCCTCCTGTATTCCAGTCCTCAAATAGGATCCGAGAGGTCACACGACTCCCACCTACTCACCCAGCTCGTAAGTGGAAGAACTGATGGAGAAGCTCAGATCTCAGCTTCTCAGAAAGTATTCCCAACCAGCTGAGCGTCTCAGCCTGCCCTTTGTCACTCCCGGTCCTGTCTCTGTCTGTTGCCTTTCTCCCTGGCTGAAGGACCAGCTCCATGTGGGTGGGGCCCGACTTGCCTCTGCTGTGTCCCAGCACCTGAAACAGTGGGTGCTCAGAGCCATCTTTCCTGTCCCTAGTTCTGGGCCAAGGGACTCTTGACTGGTCCCCAACCTTATTTCTGCTCTGGGTGCCCCTCTCTTTAAGGGTCTGATCTGCCCTCACTGCTCAGCCACATTTGCTCACCTTCAAGTTCGAAAGGCTGAGGTCCAGGCGTGGTGCCTCTGGCCAGGGCCAGCGTGCCTCTGCGCATTTTGATCGTCTAGGAGCCACACACCTCTCAAGCAGATAATTGAAAAGATTACCCAGAAATGGGACTCACAGAGGTTGATTTATGGTGCACCATCCCTACTTCAGCATTTTTATTAGAAATTGAAGAATGGCCTCCCAACTTGAGGCTGTGTTTAACCTGCAGACTCACACCACTCCCAGGACATCTGTGGTCACTGAGAACCAGAGCTCTCAACAATGTGACCGTGAGCTGCGCCCTCCCCAGAAATGGAGTCCTCCCCTTCTTCTCCGCCCTCCCTCCTTTCTGTTCTTGGGGCATTGAAGAGAGTTAAGAGCAGGCACTCTGGAGTTCTGGCTGTCTGGTTAGTGGGACGCAGAGAAGCCTGGCTGAGAGCAGGATGTGCCTGCAGAGGGGAGAATATTATGGAGGATCCACCTTGCAGCCTTAGCCGTCCCCGAGGGTCCTATTCAGAGGCTCCCTTTCCAGGTGGCCCTCCTGATTCAGCTCTTTCTCATCTGGAAGTGGTCCCTTTCCTGTGTTCCCATGTTCCCAGAGTGCACGGTGGGTGCCTCTGTGGGTCGTGCCCACCCTGCTGCCTGGCGGTGGAGTCGCTGTGCTCATGCTCAGTCTCTCCCGCTCCTTCAGGGCAGCTGCTCTGTGGTCGGTGCAGAAACCACAAGGAGGCCAGGGAGTGGGGGAGGACGGCAGGCACTTGAAGGGGTGGTGGATAATTTGACTTTTCAGATCAAAAGGACGATCAGCTGGGGACTGGTACCATAGTCCAAGGGAGATGACTACACAGGTGCGCGTGGCATTTGACTGCTGTATGGCTTTGGGCAAGTTGCTTTGCCCCTCTGAACCCATAGCTCCTCTTTCCCACTCCGGTAACAGTAACATACACCTCACTGGACAGGCAGTAGCAGACTCACTGCCAGCTCGTGAGACTCACAGCCCTCAGGCTCCACCCCTGTCTGGCTGGGGTCAGAGGTCAGAGCGTACTTGAAGGCACAGTCCCTGCCTCAGAGCCCTGCTGAGAGCAACCCATGAGATAATGCTTGTGGAGTGGGTGGCACGATGAGGCACACAGGACTCTGGCGTCCCTTCCTCTGTGCTGCAGTGATGAGGCCACCAGTCCGGTTCTGGAGGGGAAGACACTGGCCGGGGGAAGTGTGCACTTTGCAGCTGTGGGTCAGCCTCAGCACCGGGTGCTGACACAGTGGCAGAATGACCCTCCCTCCCACCAACCCCACACATCTGTGGGTAGTGCCGCCCTGTGGGAGGGGCCCCAGGGGCTTCACGTAGTTGGGGGTCTCCCTCCCACACACACATTTGGTCCGTTTCTGTTCACTAGATCTGCCAGAGTTGGGCTGGGGACGGACAGATGTGCAATTAACTGACACCAGCTGTCTGGGGCGAGGGGAGGGAAGGACTGCTTCTGAGTCACCACCATGGACCAGAGGCCCAGAGAAAAGGCTACGTGGTGACAGAGGCAGAGGCTGGGGTGGTGCAGCCACAAGCCGTGGAGCACCAAGAATCACCAACAACCACCAGGAGCCAGGAGGCAAGTGCGGGACGGATCCTCCTGGAGAGATCATCGCCAAGCCCACACCTTCGTTTTGGTCCTGACCTCCAGGACTATGGGAGAGTGACTTTCTGTTGTTTAAAGCCACCTAGTTAGTGGCCGTTTGTTATGTCATCGCTAAGAAATTAATATAGATTTTGTTTTGGTCCTTCAAGGAACACCATAAATGGGGCATATTATTCCTCATTACACAGATGAAAGACTGAGACTCGGAAAGGTTAAGTGCCTTCCCCAGGGTCACTCAGCACTCAGGGGTCACCAGGATCCCAACCCAGATGTGTCTGCATCTAAATAGTTCATGTTCCAGCAGTGACTGTGGGCAGTAGCCTCCTGGGACCTGACACCCTCTTTCTCCTCATTCTCACGCCCTTCCTGCTCCCCACGGTATTTCTCAGGGGTCCTTTCCCCTCCAGTGCTCTCTCAGGTTGTATAACCTGAAAAAAGAGCCCTGGACCAGATATCTCCAATCTTTACGTGGTTTAGCCCCTCACTATTCGGACCCTGTCTCAAGCCAGCAGCAGCAGCCTCTCCTGGTGGTTAGAACCCAAGGTCCTCCCAGACCCCCTGAAATGGTTGGGCATTTTCACACCATCCCCAAGCACTCTGAATGTCCCTGGAGTCTGAGAAGCAAAGGCTGCAGTGCCCTTGACAACTGACCCAGCCTATGGTCCAGGAAGGTCAGTGTGAGCAGGGTCAGGAGGAAAGGCTCTGTCTTCTCCAAGTGAAGCTCTGGTTTGACTTTGGCTCTGCCGCTGGTCAGCTGTGTGACTTTGGCTCAGTTTCTCAACCTCTCTGAACCACATGTCCACATTGGCAAGCAACAGAAACAAGCTCCTTCCTAGTCTGGCCATGAACACTCAGTGGCTTCATTTAGGTGACAGCTGAGGGCCCCGAAGTGTGGTCTTCATGGGGGCAGGTGTTGAGCTGGAGAAGTTCCTGAGACTTGTGAGGGCGTGTCCTCAAGCCCTCTTGGTCCCCTGCACAAACATCCTCCTTCCCTAGGTGCCCAAGGGTGCCAGCAAGGGCGCTGGCTCCCGCACCACCACCATGCTCCATGGTTTCACTCTCCACCCCCCGTTGCCTGTGCGCCCCTTCTTCAGTCTGGTCTCAGCCCCTCTGGGCCCTCCCCTTCCCCATCTCTGTTCCCCTATCCCCTCTTTCCTGTCCACCCCCTCACTGTGTGTCAGGGTGTACATGACCAGGCTGGCACTGAGAGCATCAGGCCAGCAGATTTGCTGACACAAGCTGCTGACTGGCAGCTGCCTCCCCGTCTCAGAGCCCGCCCTTCTCTCCCTGTCCCTGTCTCCCCCTCTTCTCGTCTCTGTCTGTCTGTGAGTCCAAGTTCCTCCCTCCTTCACCACGGAAATAGATTTTAATTCTGACCTCATCCAAATGATTACAAATAGGGGAGAAACCAAGAGCCTGGCATTTGGGCAAGGCAGCTCAGCTGCTGGCTGGGTTAGAAGTCGTATTTCCTTCCTTTGGACAGGAGGTGCCCCCGTAGTCCCCCAAATGGACAGTCTGTGATGCCCTTTCTCACGGCCCTCCAGGGTTCTGGAGGGAGAAAGAGCGTGTTCCAAGGTCCTGGAGTGAGAGGATGGTGGGATTCAGGCTGGCCTAGGAGGCCTGCAGCCACCTCGACCTGGGCTTTAGGCAGCATTTCATCCCCTGGTCCCTTCACCCTGCAGCTGCAGCAGCAGTTTGGGGTTTTACAGGAACCAGGCCCAGGGGCTCTGGGGACAGGGAGATTGCTGCCCTGAGGCAATGCAGAGCCAGGGATAGCTGCCCAGGAAAGCCCGTTGTTCTCAGCTCCACAGAGACACAGTTGGGGGCGACTGAGCCCGGCCTCTGGGTCGTCTCCCTCTCCACCCTTGCCTCTCCCCAGAGACAGACCTGCTACCACTCAACCTTTTCAAAAGTGAAATGTTTCTGCCTGCACTCTTCATTCAGCTCTGAGGTTCAGTGAGTCAGGATTAGGGTTTCCAAGACAGGGGATAAGCTTTCGTGGCATAAAGGCTTGATTATTAAGGAGCAGAGGAAAAGAGGTGTCGTGTTTCTTGCCACTGCTCAGGGTCTTAAAAATGAATGTTCTTATTCTAATCCTAAGTCAATCAGCCACAATCTTGCAACCTCCAATTCTATTGTTGGATACCCTCCTCCTTAGGACACACACACACTCATACACCCATCACACACACACAAGTACATGCACACACAACTTGCCAACTCACTCATGTACACACAGCCGTCCACGGACACACTTAGACACACACTCAAATACATATCACACCCTCACAGACTCACAGCTGCACACTCACATTCACACACTCACAGACTCACAGCTGCACACTCACAAATCCCACATACGTACAAAAACACACGGCCACACAACCCACACACTCATGTGCATTCACATACATATACACACAAAATTTTTCTGCCTACAAACATAAGCTTACACACACACACACATACTAAAGGGAACCTCAGAGGCCCTTTAGTCCGGGGACAGCAAACTCACTTGCCCTAGGGACAGTTGACACAGGTCAGTTGGGACTTTGCTGACTGGACACAGCTCTAAGTGTGGCCTCAGGGTGGTGTGGGAGTCCTGACCTAGGCACCCCCATCCTGCTGATGTGTTAAGAGAAGCTGGAGACCTGCATTTTTATTAGAAATGTTCCAATTTTAAGAAGCTACCCAGTAATTCAACTGACAGCAACAGCAACGGCTCCTCAAACTAGATCTGTCCCTGGGACGGTTCATTTAGGACATCTTGGTAGGGACAGTGGGCCCACTTCACAGATAGGGAAACTGAGATTCAGAAATCAAAGTGCCTTTTCCAGGGTTGCTCAGGAAAATTTTGACACGATGCCAAGATCTTTTGGCATTTCTCAACAATTTGAATCTGTTGAGTCTAGATTATTCACCAAATAAAGTTGTTTTAAGAAGTTGCCTTCCTGCCTTACCAACCATGCAGATGCCACTTACCTAAACCATCTAAATGAGCTCCCTGGACTTGGTGCCTCATCTCTTCTTATCCCACACCTGGCTTTAGTCTTCATAGCAGTTCTCATGATTGTAAATCATCTTTGTTTACCAGAAGTTTACCTTCTCTGGTAATGAGTCAGTAGTGTTCTCTCTGCACCTCGTCAGAGAATGGGAAGATAACCATTCCTTATCCGGCAAGGGAAGATTCAGCCATGTGACTGTGAACAGAAGTAACTCATGTCACTTACAGATGAAAGATTTAATAGCTGTTATACGATCCTCCAGAACACAGGTGTGCTGACCAGCAATGTCTGACAGGTGGCTGCTCCAGGTGTCTGGTCCCTCAGTGATGAGCAAAGGCCCTTCAGTGGCCCATAGTGTATGTGCAACATAAGCAAGAAATAAACACTTTTATTTTAATCATGGAGATTATTTGTTACTGCAGCATCACCTATCTCCTCCTGACAGATACACTTTTTAAAAAGATCAAAGACAATAGTTTTAGAGCAATTTTTGGTTCATAGTCAAATTGAAAGGAAGGTGCAGAACTATTCCATATGCACCCCACACGCTCACATCATGGTCTCTCCCATTATCGATATCCCACATCAGAGTGGCACATTTGTTATAATCAGTGAACCTCCATTGACGCATAATTATCATTCAAAGTCCTTAGTTTGCATTAGAGTTCACTCCAGGTGCTGTACATTCTGTGGGTTTAGGGGTGTACAATGACATGTGTCCGCCATTGTAGCATCATATAGAGAATATTTCTTTTTCTACATTTTTTTTTTTTTTTAGAGACAAAGTCTCTCTCTGTTGCCCTTGGTAGAGTGCCATGGCGTCACAGCAACCTCCAGCTCTTGGGCTTAGGCGATTCTCTTGCCTCAGCCTCCCAAGGAGCTGGGACTACAGGTGCCTGCCACAATGCCCAGCTACTTCTTTGTTACAGTTTGGCCAGGGCCAGGATTGAACCCGCCACCCAAGGTATATGGGGTCAGGCCCTACTCACTGAGCCACAGGCACTGCCCCTATACAGAGTATTTTCATTGTGCTAAAATTTCTCTGTGCTTCACTTTATTCATCTTTATGTCCTATCTAATCTGGGTAACCACTCACCTTTTTACTATCTCCATAGTTTTGCCTTTTCTAGAATGTCATATAGTTGGAATGTAGGGTGTATACTCTTTTCAGACTGGCTTCTATCCCTTAGTAACATGCGTTTAAGTGTCCTCCATGTCTTTCCAAGGCTTGATAGGTCTTTTCTTTTTAATGCTAGATAATATTTCATTGCCTGGATGTTTCACAATTTATTTATCCATTCAGTTACTGAAGGACATCTTGATTGCTTTGAAGTTTCAGTAACTGTGAATACAATTGCTATAAACATCTGTTTGAGGGTTTTTGGGTGGACACAAATTTTTAACTCCAACTTGATTGCTGGATCATATGGCTAGAGCATGTCTAGATAGCTGCCAAACTTGTTTGACAACTGGCTGTGTCATTTTGCATTCCCATCAACAATGAAAGAGAATGAGAGTCCTATCTCTGCCCCCCGCCTTCTTTCTCTCTTTCCTTTCATCCATCCATCCATCCATCCTTACATCCATCCATGCAGGTATCTGTTCTTCAAAATGTGCAGCCTGGAAAAAGTAAGAGATTTTAAGAAATTAGCTCATGTAATAATGGGGGCTGGGAAGTGTGAAAACTGTTAAGTGGGCAGCCTGGCAGGTTGGAGATGCAGGAAACAGCCGATGTCATAGTCTCGTGTCCAACATCTGTAGGCTGGAAAGTCATTAGGCCTTCTAGATTTCAGTCTTGAGAACTCCTTCTTCTTGGGAAACCTCAACTTCTATTCTTTTTTTTTCTTTGTAGGGACAGGGTCTGCCTAGGTCACCCAGGCTAGAGTGTAGTGGCTTCATCATATTTCACTGCAACCTCAAACTCCTGGGATCAAATGATCCTTCAGCCTCAGCCTCCCAAGTAGCTGGGACTACAGGTGTGAGCCACCACATCTGGCAAAGGGTCAGTCTCTAGTCTTCAGGTCTTCAACTGATTGGATGAGTCCAGCCCAGATAATGGAGAGCCATCCGCTTTACCCAAAGTCCACTCATTCTAATGGTTAATGTCATCTACAAAATATCTTCACAGCATCATCTAGACCAGTGCTCACCCAAAGAAGCAGGCACCCTACAGGGTGTTGACAGAGACCCCAGGCCTCCTGGCTGCGTGAGCTTAGTCACCTGCTCTATAAAACAAGGAAACCAAGTCTGTGTGGCATGCAGTGTTTAGCAGACTTTAAACCAAATATGAATTGGCTTGCTACTCAGAAGGTAAGAAAGAAATGCCCAGGCCACCCCGTCTCCTTGAAGGAGATGCTGACCTTGCAAGCCAGGTGTCACGAATGACCACGCATCCTCTGTGTGCAGGAAGCTCAAGACAATGAGGAGCTGTGAGAACCAGGCCCAGGTTGGCAAAGGCAAGGGTCTTCCCTGGAGTGAGAGCGGGGGCCTCATCATCTTTCAGAGATGGATCCTCTGTAGGAGGAAGAAAAACAATCCTGGACAGCAGGGAGAAAAGCTGTCTCTGGCCTCACCACACATTTCCACCTTAATTTCTGCCAAGGAATAAATCTGTAGCATGAGAGGGCTAGTGCCCCATCCCACACTGAGGCCAGCAGCCCATCCCATCTCAGATGAAAGTCTCCATGATGCTGAGCAGTTCACAGTTTGAACTGCCCGCCCCACATCAGCTTCACGTCTGCCCAGAACCTGTGAATGCATCCTTGTTTGGAAACAGGGTCTTTGCAGAAGTAATTAAGTTGAGGTCATACTGAATGACTCATATCCTTACAAGAAAATGAGAGACATAGGGACAAATAGTGAGAAGATGCTGTGTGACGATGAAAACAGAGATTGGGGGACGTGTCTGCAAGCATCACACGAGTTGTGGGCAACCAGCAAAGAAGCTAGCAGAGGCAAGGAAGGGTCTTCCCTGGTCCCTCAGAGGGGCTTGGCCCTGCTAACATCTTGATTGCTGGCCTCTAGTCTTCAGAGCTGTGATGGCAACACTTTCTGTTATTCTAAGCCACCCAGTCTGGGGTTATTTGTTACAGCAGCCCCAGGAAACTAGCACATGCTGCTCCTCATGGGGTGGCACGGCCCCTGGTCACACTGCTGCAGCTGGCTGACCTCTTCTGATCCTCAGCAGAGACGTCACCCATGCTGATGGAGTGCCTGTCCTGGCCCACGCCTGCTGACCCCGCTCCACCCCCCACACTCTGACGACAGGGACTCCAGTGCAGGGTACCTGTCATGCTCATCCTGAGTATTCAGCACTGCCAGGCACACAGTAGGGGCCCCGTAAATGTGCATCCTTCCCCCTCCCCACCCCGGGCCTGTCTCAGTTCTGAGGCTGAGATAAATGTTTATTTCTGGCATCCCTGGCCTGGAGGTGTAAACACATACCTGGTCGAGACACAGCTGTTCCTATCTTGGACTTCAAAATAAACGCATCTCCATAATTAACGGTCTCTGCACATTACAGTCCCTTATTAAGACTGGCTGGACCTCTGAAGCTCAGGCAGGGTCGCCCAAGGGCATAGAGGAGAGTCTGACCTCACCAGGCTGAGTCCCAGCCCCTTGAGGAGGAAAGTGACCCCTCCTGCCCTTCCTCTCCTTCCCTCCCTTCCTCCCCATCTTTTCCTGGCTTACAGGGGCCACTCTCATCCAGTGGCTCCCCCAGGGGCTGGACAGTGACTGTCTCTGCACCCACGTCAGGGCATCATCAGGCCTCCTCAGTCCTTCCACCTCCACCTCTGTGGAGCTTCCCCTCCCCCCACAACCCTCCCTGTGTCCCAGCACGGCTTCTGAACATGCCATGTTTCCTTCCTCTCTCCCTGCCCAGCACCCTCTCTGCCCAAGAAAGCCTCATGACTCCCCGTTTCCTTTGGGCTAAAGAACTGACTGTGCAGCCCCTCTGCAAAGGGCTTTGGGAAGTGGCTCCTGCCCTTGTCTCTACCACCCCAACCTAGCCACCCTCAAGTGCCACCATCGTGTGCTCTGTGCCACTCCATCTAGACCTAACGCAGGGTCTTTGAAAATGCTGCTCCTTCTTCCCTGCATTTTCCCAGTTCATGAATCCCCTACTTAGCCTTCCAGTCCTGGATCAGATGTCTGCCCTTTCCAGAGTCCTTCTGACCTCAGAGTCACACGTTCCATTGGTGGCACTCCTGGCTCCCTTAGTGGACAATGGTCATATCTTGCTAGTGGAGAGCTCTTGGCCCCCACCCCGACCCCCAACTCATTCTACACGACAGGTCGGGTGATAAGATGGTGTTTTCCCACGGGGAATGAGTGACAAGACGCTGTGACTAAGAAAAGTGGTTTGCTCTAGAGCCCCAGGCTGCCCTGGCTCACTCTCCTCTTCCTCTGAGGCAAAAGGAAATGTCTGGTTTATCACTGCATTCCCCAAAGCTGGCTGAGCCTGGAACAAAGTGTGTCAATAAATATTGGTGGGATAAATGACAGAAATAATCAGTAAGGTAAAGAACAGACAAAGATGAAAGAGAGCCAGGTGCTGGTGGGGGCAAGTTGGGTGGGTTGCCTGAGCTCACAGGTTCCAGACCAGCCTGAGTCAGAGTGAGATCTTGTCTTTAAAAACAGCCGGGCGTTGTGCAGGCACCTATAGTCCCAGCTACTTAGGAGGCTGAGGCAAGAGAATCGCTTGCGCCCAAGAGTTTGAGGTTGCTGTGAGCTGTGATGCCACAGCTTGCTATGGAAGTTGACAAAGTAAGTCCCTGTCTCAAAAAAAAAAAAAAAAAAAAAAAAAAGATGAAAGAGAGAAAGCAGGGAAGATGGAGATAGGAAATGCAAGGCTGAAACTACACTCAATTAAAGCTTAAAGCATGCTCCCAACGTACTGACCACCATACCCATTTCACAGATGTTGAAACCATGGTCCAGAGAAGTCTAACTGAATTGCCCCCAAATTACATATCTATTTGAATCTGTGATTCAAACCACATCTGCTTCATTCTTTTAATTATTTGTGGTAATGGTCATGAAACTTTGGCGAATTGGATGCCTCCTCTCTTGTTCTTGAGCAATTGAGTTTCCCAGTGCCACTTCTTATTTGCATTCCCCCTCTTATTTGAATTTCCCCCTCTTTATAAAATAGTTTGTGTTCATTTTAGAGAACCAAGAAACTAAAGAAACAAATTTAAAATAACAAATATATACACTGAAGCTGGTGGGTTTAAATCCAGCCAGGGCCTGCTAAACAACAATGACAACTGCAACAAAAAATAGCCAGGCATTGTGGTGGGTGCCTATAGTCCCAGCTACTTGAGAGGCTGAGGCAAGAGAATCACTTCAGCCCGAGAGTTTGAGGTTAATGTGAGCTGTGATGCCACATCACTCTACTGAGGGCGACATAGTGAGACTCTGTCTCAAAAAAGGAGAAGGAGAAGGAGAAGGAGAAGGAGAAGGAGAAGGAGAAGGAGAAGGAGAAGGAGAAGGAGAAGGAGAAGAAGAAGAAGAAGAAGAAGAAGAAGAAGAAGAAGAAGAAGAAGAAGAAGAAGAAGAAGAAGAAGAAGAAGTAGTAGTAGTAGTGGTGGCGGCAAGAAGAAGAAGAAGGAGGGGTGGCAAGAAGAAGAAGGAGGAGGAGGAGGAGAATAATAATAATAATAATAATAATGGGTGGCAAGAAGGAGAAGGAGAAGAGAAGGAGGAGGAGGAGGAGGAGGAGGACGAGAAGGAGAAGGAGAAGAATGGGTGGCACCTGTGGCTCAAAGGAGTAAGGCACCAGCGCCATATGCCAGAGGTGGTAGTTCAAACCCGGCCCCAGCCAAAAACTGCAAAAAAAAAAAAAAAGAAAGAAAGAAAAAGATAAAAATGAGGCTCAGACAAGTTGTCACTTGCTCAAGTTGGTGTTGCAGAGTTCGTTTTTCAAGCTAGGTCTGTCTTGTTCTGAAAGGCTGTGCAATTATTCACTACACTAGTTTATGCATCCATTCACTCAACCAATATTTATTAAATATTTACTAAGTGCCTGCTATAGGTTCCATTTTTGTTTCTGGGGATTTTGGACTCAGACACCATGAATTCTCAATTATCAAGCTTTTGGACTTAGACTGAATTACACTACCAACTTTCCTGGTTCTCCAGCCTGAAGATAACAGATAATGTGACTTCTTGGCCCCTATAACCACAGCACCAAAAAGGATTATAGTAATCACAGATATATAGCTATAGATATAGATATACACACACATATAAAATAAATATGTATATTCTGCTTTTTTCTTTCTTTTTAATATTTTCTTTAATTTTTATTTCATTCTTCTTCTTCTTTCTTTTTTTTTTTTTATTTTCTCTCCCTTTCTCTCCTGTACTATAGGGTCAAAGCCCAGAGCTAAAGAAGGGCAAAGGGAAGGAGGAAAAGAGAGAAAAAGGCAGGGGAAGGAAATAAAGAAGAAATCATACATGAGGAGAAATCAGCAAAAAAAAAAAACCTCTGGCAACATGAAGAACCAGAACAAATCATCTCTCCAAGGGATCACAATGGAGCTACTGTGGAAGATTCCAACTATAAAGAAATTATGGAAATGACAGAAATGGAATTCACTATGGATGGCAAATACAATGAAAGGAATTAAAGAAAAATGAGAAAATCAACAAAAAGAAATCCAAAAGTTGTCCCAAGAAATTAAAAAAAATTAAAGACAAAGTCTCCCAGGATCTGGACGAAATTGGAAAGGATATAATGGAGCTTAAAGATTTGAAGAAAGCATTCAAGGAGTTTTAACTGTGATAGAAAGTCTTAATTAACAGATTAAACCATGAAGAAGAAAGAATCTCAGAGCTTGAAGACAAGGCTCTCAAGCTAACCCTTAGAGGCAAAAAAGAAGAGAGTTAAAGCAGAGCAATCGTTTAAAGAGCAGTAGGACTACAAAAAGCAAACATATGAGTTATAGATATCTCTGAAGGAGAAGAGAGTCCCAAAAGCACAGAGTCTCTAGCTGATGATATTATAACTGAAAGTTTTCCAAGCATCTCCAAAGACTCAGACATACATCTATTAGATGAACAGTAAACAGGGACAATTCAATTCAAACAGAACTTGTCCTAGACACATTGTAATTAACCTGCCAAAGTCCAAACGAGAGAAAAATTCTGCAGGCAGCCAGGCATAAGCTGCAGCTGACCTATAAGGGCAAAACCATCAGGTTAACAGCTAACTTCTCAATGGAACCTTTACAAGCTGGAAGAGGGTCAGCTCCTTCAATTTTCTTAAACAAAACAACCTCCAGCCTAGGATTCTGTATCCTGCAAAACTAAGTTTTGGAAATAAAATCTTTTACTGACAAGAAAACATTGAGGAAATTTGCCACTATTAGAGCTGTTCTTAGGGAAGTACGCAGACCTATACTATATGCAGATCAACACAACAAACTCCTGGCAAAATAAAGACACCTTGAAACTAAAGGACAAAGGCTAGCTACCAAAACGGCCCATGTGATAAAACATATGGCAAAGAAAGCCCAACACAAGAAGATAAACAGAACTCCAACCTATTTATCAATCCTCTCAATAAACATGGATGGCTTGAATTCCCCACTGGTATAGGCTGACTGGATAAAAATTATAAGCCAAGAATCTGTTCACTTCAAGAAACACACCTAACCCCCAAGGACAAATCAAGAACAGGGGGAAGGGCTGGAAAAAAATACTTCAAACAAATGGAAATCAAAAGAAATCAGGGGTTGAAATTATTACAGATACAAGTGACTTCAAAGCAACAAAATTAAGTAAAGACAAAGATAGGTACTATATACTGGTCAAGGGAATAATTCAAGAAGATATTTTAGTTCTAAATATTTATACACTCAACTCAAATGCTCCCAGATTTATAAAGCAAACCATACTTGATCTGAACAATATGATAAACAACACCACAATAGCAAGGGACTTCAACACCACACTGACAGAACTAGACAGATCCTCCAAGTAGAAACCAAAGAAAAAAATTATTGGCTTGGTGCTTGTGGCTCAACGGGCTAAGGCGTCAGCCACGTACACCTGAGCTGGTTCAAATCCAGCCGGGGCCCGCCAAACAACAATGATGGCTGCAACCAAAAAATGGCTGGGTGTTGTGGCGGGCACCTGTAGTCCCAGCTACTTGGGAGGCAGAGGCAAGAGACTCACTTGAGCCCAGGAATTGGAGGTTACTGTGAGTTGTGATGCCACAGCACTCTATCCAGGGTGATAGCTTGAGGCTCTGTCTCAAAAAAAAAAAAAAAAAAGAAAAAGAAAAAGAAATTATAGACTTACATATGACTATAACAAATGGGCTTAACAGTCAAATACAGAACATTGCACCCTGGTACTACTAAATATACATTCTTCCCACCAGGCCATGGCTCATTCTCCAAGATTGATCATATCTTAGGTCACAATGCAAGCCTTGATAAAATTTTAAAAATGGAAATTGTACCTTGTATCTTTACAGACCACAAAGGGATAGAAGTAGAACTCTATTCCAACAAAAATATGAATCCCCATGCAAAGTCATGGAAACTAAACAATCTACTGCTGAACAATAGCTGGGTCAAGAAGGAGGTAAAGAAGGAAATCATTAGATTCCTCAATCAAAACGACAATGAGACCACAGCTATCAAAACCTGTAGGATACTGCAAAAGTAGTCCTAAGAGGGAAATTCGTCACATTAAATACCTACGTCCAGAAATCAGAAAGAGTGCAAATCAACAATCTAATGAATCATCTCAAAAAACTGGAAAAGGAAGAGGAATGCACCAAACCCACAAGAAGAAAAGAAATAACCAAAATTAGATCAGAACTAAATGAAATTGAGAACAAAAGAACCATTGAGAAGATTAATGAAACAAAAAGTTAGTCTTTGAAAAGATAAATAAAATCAACAAACCCTTGGCCAGATTAACCTGAAACAGAAAAGTAAGATGTCTCATAACTTCAATCAGAAACAAAAAAATGGGAAATAATAACAGGTAACTACAGAAATACCATCAAAATACCATCACTGAATACTACAAGAATCTCTATGCCCTGAAATTTGCAAAAGTGAAGGAAAGAGACAAATTCCTGGAATCACACTACTTCCCTATACTTAACCAGGAAGAAGTAGAACTCTTGAACAGAACAATATCTAGCACAGAAATTGAAACAATTAAAAAGCTTCCAACAACAACAAAAAAGTCTTGGACCAGATGGTTTCACACCAGAATTCTACCAACTTTAAAGAAGAGCTTGTACCCCTATTTCAGAATCTATTCCAAAACATTGAGAAGGAAGGAACCCTCCCCAACTCATTCTATGAAGCAAATATCACCCTGATACCAAAACCAGGAACGAACATAATAAAAAAAGAAAACTACAGACTAATATCATTAATGAATATTGATCCAAAAATACTCAGTAAAATCTTAACAAACAGAATTCAGCTACACATCACAAAACAATCAATCATGACCAGGTGGACTCATCCCAGGGATGTAAAGCTGGGTCAATGTATGCAAACCTATAAATGTAATTCGCCACATAAACAGAAGTAAAACAAAGACCATATGATGCTCTCAATGGAAGAATTTGACAAAAAGCACTGGACAAAATTCAGCCTCCTTTTTTTGATAAGAACCCTTAAGAAAATTGGCATAGGCTCAGCGCCTGTGGCTCAACAGGCTAAGGCGCCAGCCACATACACCTGAGCTGGCGGGTTCGAATCCAGCCCGGGCCTGCCAAACGACAATAAAGCTGAAACCAAAAAATGGCCGGGCATTGTGGTGGGCGCCTGTAGTCCCAGCTACTTAGGAGGCAGAGGCAAGAGACTCACTTGAGCCCAGGAATTGGAGGTTGCTGTGAGCTGTGAT
>CAUYRH010155414.1:0-15292 GCA_963574655.1 Perodicticus potto | reverse complement strand
TTTTTTTTTTTTTTTGAGACAGAGCCTCAAGCTGTCACCCTGGATAGAGTGCTGTGGCATCACAGCTCACAGCAACCTCCAATTCCTGGGCTCAAGCGAGTCTCCTGCCTCTGTCTCCCAAATAGCTGGGGCTACAGGCGCCTGACACAATGCCCGGCCATTTTTTGGTTGCAGCCATCATTGTTGTTTGGCAGGCCTGGGCTGGATTCGAACCAGCCAGCTCAGGTATACATGGCTGGCGCCTCAGCCTGTTGAGCCACAGGCGCCGAGCCTCTAGTCCTGCCTTTTTTCAGGTCACTTACGCAATCACTTCTTGCCAAGATCTCTTTAGAGCTGTTCAAATTCCCCACAGGTGTGTCTTGAATGTATAGATTTCATCCAATTATAAAACATTCCAAGTATCCTTCTCCCCTACCCCTTTTTTTGCTTCTGTTTTGTTTTTCTCTCTTGTTCCCCTTACTATTCCTTCAGATTTATTACCTGACTTTAGGATAACATTTTTTTTAATTAAAAAATTGTAGTATATGTAGACCATGGAATGTTATACAGCCATAAAAAGATGGAGACTTTGCCTCTTTTATGTTTACATGGATGGAGCTGGAACATTTTCTTCTGTGCTGCTGAGAACCATAGTTAATTAGAACAATGAGCCAGGTGAGATGAGAATCTTACAGGGGCTGGGGGGAGAAGGGGAAGTCCTGGGTTAGGTTGAACTCCAAGACAAGGAGGAATTGATGGAGTGTGGCTGCTATTTGGGGCAGCCTCGTGTCCTTCCTGAGAGGTTGGCCTTGTTTGTTTCCTTTCTCTACTCTGCCCTGCCCTTTGTTGCACTGCACTCAGATGGAGCAGTGGCTGGTCAAGGTCATCTTCTCTCAGAAGCTGACCTTTGAGCTGAAACCTGAAGATTACGAGGGGATGGGCCGTGCTGAGAGGCAAGGAAGGGGATTTCAGGCAGAGAGACTGCTTCGCCATACGTGGGGGGTAAGGAACTAGGGAGGAATCTTAAATAGACAGGCCCCGGTCTTACAGAACTGAACGTTTAGACTGGTTGTCATGGCTTTTGCTATACCTTCACCTAAATTTCCTCACTTGACAACAGCCACTGAGCTTGATTCATTGCCACTTCCTGTGACTCCGTCTTCTGGCTTCCGTTGAACCACTCACGTTTGAACCTGTGATCTGGCTCCAGATAACCTTATAGGGAGCGGTTTAACCCATCCTCTGGCGAACTCAGCCAAAGTCTGCACCCGGCACCCACGCCTTTTACGTTCCTTAAAAAAACACAACACCACAAAATAAAACAAAAAAACAGGCCGGTTAATTTAGAGCAGACGGTCATACAATGGGAATCATTCTCAAGTTGTAACTTTCCTTGTCAGACGCAAGTGATACTCAGAAGTCAGGCCTGTGACAGCAGTGCCACAGTTATTCCTAGTTATTTTCCCTCCCCTTTAGGTATTACCTTTCCAAAATTTAGGTTTGATTTTACAATTCGGTCAGCCCTGAGGGGAAGCCCCTTGCAAGATGTGTGCATTTGACTTCATTTGCATGGAATAATATTAACAGTATCTGTGGGCTTATTTTAACTTCTATGCATATGACCACATAACTGTTCTGCTGCCATTTAGTTTTAACTGCTTTTATTTTAAATATCCCCCTTCAGGGGAAATAATCAAGACTTAACAGAAGGGAAAATTAGGCCTCTGACATTATCATCCAAAAAAGAGAACATTATCATAAACCGGAAAGAAAAACAGCAAAATAAAAATCTTACCAAGTGCATATGGTAAATAAAAAAGAATGATTACTGCTATTACTAAATACTAAAATCACAAACTCTAAATTGGGAAACAAAGGGGTTTTTTGTGGGAAAGAAGGTGATGGTTTTGCTTTCTACAGACTAGAAAAGGGAAAACCTTTTAATATGGGACAATTTCCTTAAGACATTTTTAATAAAAATAGATGAAGCAGCATAAGTCGTTGCTTTCTTTAGTGAATAATACATCTGAAGCAGTTATCTCTAGGGTTCTGATTGAGTAGTCTACAAAAACATCCACGTTCAAATGGCATAAAATGATGCATTACATAATCAAGTTAAAAAAACTTCATAAAACCTCTGAGAAGGAAGACTCAAGCTATTCACATTACATGGGGAATTCTGGGAGGGTGTTATGAAGATCTCTCTCTGGCTGAGCAAGGCACTCACTATCGGCCACGTGGGTGTGTGACACCAGGGCACTTCAAATGCTATGACTGTTGATTTGGGAAAGACAGGTCTGTTGTCCAGGTGTATAAAAAAATAAGAAACCAATTCTATCTCTGTGGGACCTAGCAGCACTTTTCAGAGACAGAACAATCTAGAATAGTTTAAAAGTCAGCCTTTCTCTATAAAAAGAATTCAAAAGAGAGTACAAAAATGGCACTGATTGTTGAGGTGCTGCTTTCTCCTGGGTTTTGGCATCTCCTATACAGTAGTTTTCCCTAATCTGCAGGGGGTCTGTTCCAGGACCCCCAGTGGGAGCCTGAAACCATGCAGAGTACCTGATCCTATACGTATATATGTGTCTGTATATGGGGTTAGCCACACACACACATACACACACACACACATACATACATATATACTAGGTGACCATAAAGATCATATGCAATTTTAAGTAGTAACTATTGTACTTAAAATACCTAAAATAGTAACTATTTTAAATTGGACACAAACTGTATGGTCACCCTGTGTATATATAAATGCTTATTTATTTATTTTTTGAGACAGAGTATCACTATGTTACCCTTGGCAGAGTGCCTTGGTGTCACAACTCACAGCAAACCTCAAACTCTTGGGCTTAAGCGATTCTCTTGCCTCAGTCTCCCAAGTAGCTGGGACTACAGACGCCCACCACAATGCCCAGCTATTTTTTGGTTGCAGTTGTCGTTGTTGTTTAGCAGGCACAGGCTGGGTTTGAACCTGCCAGCCCCAGTGCATGTGGCAGGCACCCTAACCACTGGGCTACAGGCACCAAGCCTAAATGCTTTTTTTTATACATACTTACCTATGATGAAGTTAAATTATAACTTTATAATACGTATAATAGGTACAGTAAAAAATTAGCAATAACTAATAATAAAATAGAACAATGCTAATAATATACTGCAATGAAAGTTGCGTGAACATGGTGGTTCTCTCTCTCAAAATATCCTTTTTTTGAGACAGAGTCTTGTTTTGTCACCCTCAGTAGAGTGCTATGGCATCTTTTTTATTTTTAAAGACAGGATCTGACTATATTGTCCAGATTAGTCTCTAACTCTTTGGCTCCAGTGATCCTCCCTCCTCAGACTCCTGAATAACTGGCATTATAGGTACATGCCAAGCGTGCTGGCTAAAATAGCTTACGGTACTATATCCACCTGTTTTCCACCCATGGTTGACCAGGGGGCAAGAGAAACCTCAAAAAGTGAACTGTGGATAAGTAGGAACTACTGGATGTAGTTAATGGGAATACGATCCTCAACTCTTGAGAAATGATGTGGGAAGCCTTTTAAAAGGAAAGAAGAGATGAATAGGGAAGAGGAAAGACTTCTTCAACGCCAACTCTGGACGCCTCACCTCTGTTCCCCCTGCCCATCCCTCTGTATGAAGCGACCCCACTTGCCAAGGGAGTGGACCTGATTTGGGAGATGCAAGAGTGGTGGTGAGGGGAGGCTCAGCAGGCGCCTGATGATACTGCAGACAGGGAGAAGGCCGCAGGGCAGCTGGACACAGAAGCAGCCTTGCTTCATCCCAACTCCAAGTGCAGACAGTGCGCAAGGTGGTTTCAGACCAGCCATTGTCAGAGTGTGGCTTTCCTTGGGGAGTGGGCCTAGATCAAAATGTCGAGGAGAAGTCTCCATAGGCAAGTAGGACTTGGCATCTTGAGTGGAGCAAGAAACACCAGGGGGTGTTGTGGGCAAGAGTAGGCATCAAGGAAGTCAGACAGAGAAGCAGCCTCTGCTGACTAACGCTCCTGACTAAGGGTTTCCGGCAGGTGCCCAGCCACTGGCCGGAGGCTCTTCAACCAGTGCGGACTGGGGGGAGGACAGGGCAGCTCTCTTCTCCCTCCCTGCCCTCCGACCTTTCATTGCCCTACATCCAGCCTTGGGGCACAGGGCGGTGCTGTGCAGCACAAAGTGAACAGATTTTATTTATTTATTTATTCAGTTTTGGCTGGGGCTGGGCTTGAACCTGCCACCCCTGGTATATGGGGCCAGCACCCTACTCCTTGAACCACAGGCGCCGCCCCAGATTTTGTTTTTTTTATTATTGAACCCAAAGGGCCATAGCAGCTTGATCTAAACACAATCATTCAGGGATTTCTTGTACTTAAAATACCTACAATTTCTAATAACAGAGTCCTGACCCTGATGATATCTGTTTCCCACCACTCCATTTAAGATGTTTTCATCGTGTCATTGAACTGTGTTCTCATTTATATATGAGAGCTCTCTTAGTCACCTTGGGCCACCATAACAAACTGCCATAGACAGGGCAGCTTAAACAATGGAGATTTATTTTCTCACAGATATGGAGGCTGTGAGGTCCAAGGTCACAGTGTGGGCGGATTTGGCTCCTGGTGAGGGCTCCCTCTCTGGCTTGTACATAACTGGGTCCTTATATGACCAGAAGAAAGAGCAAGGTCCTCTCTAAGGACATTAATGCCATCACGTGCCCCCCCCATGACCTCATCTAGACCAACTTGCCTCCCAGAGGCCGTATCTCCAATACCATCACCCTAGGGCTTCTGTCTTTGCCACGTGGATACTGGAAGGACTTTATGCCGCCCATAGCAATGACTTCTAAGCCACAGAGATTTTATGTGTACTAAATTAATAAAATATATTTCAAAGATTAACAAGTGTGATACAAAATACTCCAGATATACCTTAATTTTAAGGCAAAATTATAAATTTCCTACCTTCTTTTGTATTTATTAAAAGTCAGACAACAAACTCACAAATCCCAGAAGGCCTTTCTGGGTTCTGTCCATAGCCCTTTTTTAGGGAGATTCCCTGGAAGCTGTGTCCCTGCTAAGGGGACACGTGAGAAAGCACTGTCCCCAGTCTGGACAGGATTCTGATCCCTGGGGAGGGAGTTACCACCTCACAGCAGTAACTGTGTCCCAAAGGAACTTTGTCTGGACATCAGAGTTTGAACCCCTGTCCAACTCAAGAATTCATTTTTTTCTCAAGCTGTGTGTATCAGTTTCACAGGGCTGCCGTAACAAATCGCCGGGAACTGGATGCTTAAGACAACAGAAATCCATTGCCTTACAGTTGTGGAGGGTTAGAAATCATCTGAAATGTAGGGCAACGCCTGTGGCTCAGCGAGTAGGGCACTGACCCCATATACCGAGGGTGGTGGGTTCAAATCCAGCCCTGGCTGAACTGCAAAACAAAAAAATAGCCGGGCGTTGTGGTGGGTGCCTATAGTCCCAGCTACTTGGGAGGCTGAAGCAAGAGAATCGCCTAAGCCCAAGAGATGAAGGTTGCTGTGAGCTGTGTGACACCAGGGCACTCTATTGAGGGCGGTAAAGTGAGACTCTATCTCTACAAAAAAAAAAAAAAAAGAAAGAAAAGAAATCATCTGAAAGATGTCAGCCAGGCAATGCTATCTCGGAAACCCGTAGGGGGAATTCTCCCCTGCCTCTTCCTAGCTTCTGGTGGTGGCCTTCCTTTGACAGCAGGTGCGTCTCTCCCATCTCTGTCTTTGTCGCCATGTTTCACGTCATCTTGTAAGGACGCCAGCCAGCCAATAAAATCTCATCTTATTACATTTGCGGTGACCCTGTTTTCTAATAAGCTCACATCCTGAAAGTGCTGGGGATTAGTACTTCAACATGTCTTTTTTAGGAGGAAACTACTCAGCCCCTAACAGTATGATAGAAAGTGGTATGTTTATCCAGCAGTAGGGTTAGGCAGAGCAGGAATGGATCACAGAACCATCCAGTTACTTACACTGTATTAGATGCTTGCAACTCTCCTGTCCTAGAGACTTCACAATAAAATCAGTTAAAGATATGTGGTTGACCCAGTGAAGAAACCTCAATTATTCCCTGAGGCAGAGGTCCCTGGCTGGCTGTTTTTTTGTTTTTTTTTCTTTTAGGTTATGCTGTCTTTTACTTCTACCAGCCCAACACTCCCTTGAAACAAGCTCTCAGAAAAATGCATAGTCACTCTGCTTAAGTTGACTGGGAATTACACTAATGGGGAGCATTTTCTTAGCACTGCTGAAGTGTGGGTGTTTCAGCATTTGACTTGAGGTTTCCTACACTGGAAGATGTTGCCATAGGAAATCCGAGGATGCCTGGATTGTGTCTTGTCTGTAGCCAGTGGTTGAGAACAGAAGAAATTAAAGTTATCCTCTCAAATGCAGTGAAAAAAACAAGAAAGTGTATTCTAAATGTTATGCGTATTTCTGGCAAACACTTCTTTGATGCTTCTTTTAAATGCTCTGCCATTGGGTTTGGAAAAGTTTCCAGGCATCTTTGCCACCTAATTGTGGATGATTTCCAAGGCTTTTGAGGTGCTGCTGTAAACAGCAGATACATAGTTGAGGAGAAAGCACTTGCTTTAATAGTTTGATCTTGCTTGTTAAGAATAGGAACACAAAATGGGCCATCCAAAATTTTTAAGATCCTTGCCGACCATTTTTCAAGGTAGATGTGTTACGTGACTTTGGGTTATGTTGTCTCATAATCGCAAAGTCATAACTATGGAAAGTTCACATTCGCAGAGACTGTGAAATTGAATGACTTCGGTTTCTTCAAGCATTTTTTAAATGCTTTATTACCCAAATCTTTGTAGAGTTAATGAGCATTAAAACCATTATGTAAGCATGGAGGTATGGAATGGAGCTTTGAAATAAATATATTAAGTAAATATCTTATACTATTTGGAAATGAGTTCCATAATAGCTGTAATAACATACAGCAGAAACTTTCTTCCTATCCTTCTGTTACTCCAGTTTTTATTAAAAAGTGACAGAGAACCTCTGGGTAAACTTAGAAGGAAAAGCCAAGCACCCTTTCCCTGCCCTGCCTCACACCTGTTAGTGTCTTAGAAATGACGCAAAGTGATTTAGAACTGTACGATGTTTGTTTAAGTCTAAGAAAAGCTTCAAAAAACAAAGTCAAATGTAGAAATATTAAAGAAAGTGCCCGTATTATAGCGCTATTCACAGTAGCAAAGATAGGGAATCATTATGTGTCCATCAATGGATGACTGGATTAAAAAAAATCAGTATATATGCACAATGGAATACAATTCAGCCATTTGGAAAAATGAAATTATGGCCAGGCACAGTGGCTCATATCTGAAATCCCAGAACTGTGGGAGGCTGAGGTGGGAGGATCATTTCAGTCCAGGAGTTCAAGACCAGCCTGGGCAACATAGTGAGACACCATGTTTACAAAAAATTTTTTAAAAATCATTCAGATGTGGTGGTGTACACCTGTGGTTCCACCTACTTGAGAGGCTGAGCTGAGAGGGCAGTTCGAATCCAGGAGTTCGGGGCTGTGGTGAGCTATGATTGCACCACTGCACTGTACTGCACCTTGGGTGACCCTGCACATTGCACCCTGGCTCTCTCTCTTTCTTTCTTTCTTTCTTTTTTTTTTGAGGCAGAGTCTCACTCTGTGCCCAGGGTAGAGCGCCATGGGGTCCTACCTCCCAGCAACCTCAAATGCTTGGGCACAGGTGATCCCCTTGTCTCAGCTTCCCGAGGAACTGGGACTGCAGGCAACTCCCACAGTGCCAGGCTAGTTTTTCTCTTTTTGTAGAAAGGGGGGTCTCACTTTTGCTCAGGCTGGTCTCAAACTTCTGAGCTCAAAGGATCCACCTGCCTGGCCTCCTGGAGTGCTAGGATTATGGGTGGGAGCCACCACATTCATCATGTCTCTCTCTAAAAGAAATTTAAAAAAGAGGAAGGAAGGAGAAGAAAAATAATGAAATCGCATCTTTTGCAGCAACGTATATGGAGTTGCAGGCTATTATCTTAAGTGAAACAACTCGGACATAGGAAGAAACATACTACATAGTCTCTCTTATAAGTAGGAACTAAATAATATATATACACACAGACTTTGAATGGGAGTGATGGACAAGGGAGCGTCAAACGGGTGTGACGGTGGGTGTGACAGTGGGTGTGAAATGACTTCCTGGGTGCAATGTAGCTTATTCAGGTGGTCAAGACGCTGAAAGCCCTGACCTTGCCACTATGCAGTATATCCATTAACAAAATTGTGGTCATACCCCATAAGTTTATACAAATAACATTAAAAAAAAGAAAAGACAATACTTTTATGTGTGTGGCTAGTGGGTATCCGAAGATAATTTTTATCTTTATACTTCAGGCATCTTCCTGCTGGCAAAAGTTCGTTTTAGTATATTAGTGATGAAGAGACAGATTTTGATTGAACTTTCTCTGACTCAAAGTATTTTAGGTAGAAAGTAATACTAGTTATGCCTTCAAAAATAGTACTTAATTGTTTTAAAGAATTGTATTCTCTCAAAAGAGCCGTCTTGTTTGATTGAACATAGTTTCTGAGAATGACAATTATGAGGTAAATTCTGGCAGTTTATTAAGACTTGCTTTTTCTTTTGGACAATTGCACAGGTATACTTTTTAAAAGATTTGGGTTGAAACAATGGGACTCGTTTATTAGATACACCTGTTAGACGTATTTATTATATTATACACCTACCAGGCATCTGTTACATAGACAACTCTTCAGCCCCTCTAAGGGACATGCCCGTTAGAATGGCTGAAATGGAAACACTAACAACACCAAATGCTGGTGAGGATGTGGAACCATAAAAGCTTTCGTTCATTGTTGTTGGAATGTGAAATCGTCCAACCACTTTGAAAGATGCTTTGGCACGTTTTTTGCAAAGCTGAACATAGTCTTAGCATATAAGCCAGCAGTCAGGATCCTTGGTATTTACTGAGATAAGTTGAAAACATAAGTCCGTGCAAACATCTGCTAATGGAAATGTTTATAGCAGTTATGTTTGTAATTGCCAAAATCTAAAAACAACCAAGATTCCTTTCATAGGTAAACAAATGGTGGGTACATCCATACAAAGGAATATAACTCACTGATGAAAAGAAGTACGCTGGTGGTGGATACATTATTATAAATTTGTCAAAACAGCCCTAGATATGGATTTTTAGTTAATAAAAAAATTTTTAGGGAAAACTGTAGGGAGGGGAAGAGGGAATATGTTAAATTTCCCAATTAAATTTTCTGTGTACCTGAAACTTTTCTTTGAAAGACATTTATTAATTAAAAAAAGACCTAACAAGCCAAAAGAAGACATTGAGGAAACTTAAATGCATATTTTTAAGTGAAAGAAGCCAGTCTGAAAATCTACTGTATAATTCTACCTCTATGACCTTCTAGAAAAGGCAACACTCCAGAGACAGTATAACAATTAGTAGTTTCAGTGGTTACAGGGGTTAGGGCTGCAGGGGATGGAGAATAAGTGGGGGACAGAATGCTTAGAGCAGTGGGACTCTTCTGCATGGTCCTGTAATTGTGGACACATGTCATTGTACATCTGGCAGACACCTGACAACTGTGCATCACAAAAAGTGAATCCTGGTGTAGAGAGGCACTTTCATGAGTAATAATGTATCTATAGTGGTTCATCATTTATAAGAAATATTGCGAATTATAATCAAATGTAGCAGATTGGGAATATATGGGAACTCACTGTAGTTTTCCATTGCCACTTTTTCTGTAAAGCTAAAACCTCCCGATAAAATAAACTCCATTCTTTTTTTAATTTTCAGATTAACAGGAGGGTACAAACCACTGGGTTGCAATGTTAGCATTCGTTAGGTGAGGTCCCTGCTGTAGCTGTGAGGAGGAGGCGTGTTGTGTACCCTTACATCGTGCCCATTAAGTGAAAGCACGCCTACCCCCCACCATCTTCCCCCTCTCCCTCCCTCTTTTCTCCTTCCCTCAGCTTGAATTTAATTGAGTTTTTCTCTTGGGTGAGCACGTGTTAGGTCATATTAATATTGAATACATTGGATACTTGCTTTTCCAATCTTGTGGTACTTACTGAAGAGAATGTTCTACAACTCAATACAAAAGATATGAGATCTCCATCTTTTTATGGCTGAAGTATGTCTATATATTCCATGGTATACCACAGTTGGTGGGCCCTTGGCTTGATTCTACATCTTGGCAGTTGTAAATTAAGCTGAAATAAACAATCTAGGGCAAATGTCCTTATGATACAATGATATTTTCTTCTTCTGGGTACATACAGAAGAAATGGGATTGCGGGATCAAATGGAAGGTCTATTTTGAATTCTTTAAGGATTCTCTATACATCTTTCCAAAGAGGCTTGCCATACCACCAACCGTGTAAAAGTGTTCCCTTCTCTCCACATCTGTGCCAGCACCTTCAGCTTTGGAACTTTGTGAGGTGGGCTGTTCTCACTCAGGGTGGTTTTTATTTGCATTTCTCTGATGATCAGAGACAATGAGCATTTTTCATATGTTCGTTAGCCATTTGTCTGTCTTCAAGAAGTTTCTGTTCATGTCCATTGCCCAGTAATAGATGGGCTTGTTTACCCTTTTCTTCTTGATTGATTTGAGTTCTCTGAAGATTCTGGTTATCAAGCCTTTGTTAGAGTTGTAACATGCAAATATCTTTTACCATTCTGAAGGTTGTCTATTTGCTTTAATTTTTGTGTCCTTAGCTGTGCAGAAGCTTTTTAGCTTAATTAAGTCTCATTTATTTACTTTTGTTGTTGTTGTGATTCCCAATGGAGTCTTCTTCAGAACATCTTTCCCCAGTCTGATCTCATCAAGAGTTTTTTTTTCAAGCATTCTTCTAGGATTTTTATCATTTCATGTCAGATTTAAGTTTCTATCCATTGTCAATTTTTGTAAGTGGTGAAAGGTACCGGTCCAGTTTCAGTCTTTTATATATGGTTATCCAGTTTTTCCAGCACCATTTATTAAAGATTTTTTTGCCCAATGTATGCTTTTGTTTGGTTTATCAACTCTATTCATTTTTTTAAAATCAACAAAAAAGATGTGAAATTCAAGTTTAAGTCTCCACAATCAAATTTTATAGGCATACAAATACACATAAATGTGCAGTTGGAGAATTTGAGTGGCACCGATTTTCTAGGCTACTCATGACTGTGCAGAGTGGGGGTGGGGGGAGCTAGTGACCTCCCCTGAGCCCCTGTTGGTCTGGGTGGCTGGATGGAAAGAGTCCTTTCCAGTGGACCATTTGCTCAGTGTGACTTTCCCGAGGCCACATTCTTTCTATTTTGAAATCTTCAGGAGCTTGGACTCCCCAGCTCCCTCAGTCTCTTTATACTCATGTAAATTCTGATTCTATGCCTGGCTTGCTGGGGAACTTAGAGTTTCTCATCTGTAAAATGAGAGGGAGTCATGTGCTCACTCTTTCTCTGTAGTTTCTTCCAATTCAATTTGTCATACCCTGCAGGGACACTTTCGGGAGAAGGATACATTAGAAGTATAGGCTGACTCACTGGACAGAACCGAGTTCCCGAAAGAAGGGCTTGATCAAGAGGAGTGAATGTAAAGCTGATGCACAATCAGGTTAGAAGCATTTTGAGGCATATTTTTATAGCTGGAAGGGCCCATCATTGATTATTTGATCTAGTTTTATGCTAGTAGACAGGGGACTCTCCAAAGTCCCTAAGTCTCCAAGTGTAATATAACACAGTGGAAAGATCTGGGCTGTGCAGGCACAGAGAAACTTGGGTTTGAAGTTCACATTTCTGCCACTAAAAAGCAGCGTGGTGGCCACATGCAAGTAAAGCCTCTCTGAAGCTCAATTTCCTCATCTATAAAATGGGACTATTCCCACCTACTTTATAAATAGCTACATAACTATGACAATTGAAAACAGCTGACTTATATGGGGCCTGGCACAGCACTGGGTGTACCTTCTGCACAGATTTAATTTTGAGTAAAACCAACTACCAGTTTCATTTTTTCCTTCTTGAACATCTCAGAAGAATGAGTCTAATCTGTCCTAGTTTTATCCTTCCGTGGATGGTCAAGAGAACATTTTTAATGTCAAAGTAAACTTTTCTTTATTTTGCAATTTGTCTCTTTTCATCTGTCCTATATCCTCTGGTCATGCCCTCAAAAGGCTTCACCAAAGGTGACAATTAGGCTACTTTCTAGACTTTCTCTAGTCTAAATTACTCTAATTACTCTGACTGGTTCAAATAGATGTTTAATATTCCCTTGAAAATGTTTCTTAGCCCTCTCCAGGCTCCTGCCTGTCCTTGGTCTTTTAGAAATATGTTGATCAAAATGAAATAACGGGGCTTTTCTAGGGAGTGATGACACAGAATGTACCAGAAAGATGGCTTCCCGGCTATGGCTTGGTCTCTTTGGTTTACCTTGACTTTTTTGTGTTCTTTTTTCTTTGTCTTCATGTTATAAACTTCTATTCTGACCTTTTCGTTGTCCTATGTTTTTCTTTAAAAATTTCACTTACAAGGGCAGGGCCTCTGGCTCAAGGAGTAGGATGCTGGCCCCGTATATCAGAGGTGGTGAGTTCAAAACCAGCCCCTGCCAAAAACTGCAAAGAAAAAAAAATTCTACAAAAATTTCACTTATTTATTATGACTGACAGCTCTGGAGCCAGACTTCCTGGGGTTTCAACTCTTCCTCTGTTACTCACCAACTGTGTCTTTGCCCAAATTACTTAAATTTTCTAACACTTAGTTTTCTCATCTGTCAAATGTGATGAACACAGTAGCTACTGTGAATGTTACTATTTAAGGATTTAATGTGTTGTTTTATATATGTATAAAGTTTTTAGAGCAATGTGGACACAGAGAGAGTAACTCCACAAACCTTAGCTATTTTTTAATCTTTTTATTTTGAAATCAAATTGAAAAAGTAGGTCAGAAAGTTCCCAAGTGCCCTTCTTCCAGCTTTCCCTAATGACAACATTGTTCATAACTGTAATACTTGATCAAACCCAGGAAACTGACATTGGTACATTATTAGCTAGACTACGGACCTTACTCAAATTTCACCAGTTTTTTCATGTTTTTTTTTTTACATATTTGGGCATGTGTTTGTGCACCTGTGTGTAGTTCTATGAAATTTTACTACATGTCTAATTTGTGTGAGATGTTTCTTCCATTTTCACAAAGGAACCCCCTTTATAATCACACTTTCCCTCCATCCCTAACCTCTAGCAACCACGGATCCATTCTCTATCACTTCTTGAGAATGTTATATAGGTGGAATCATCACTTTGGGGGTTAGTCTTTTCCCTGATGACCTTGAGGCCCATCCAGCTGGTTCATGTCTTCATAGCTCATTCCTTTTTTATTTCTGATTTGTATGCCATAGCATGGATGCCTCACGGTTTATCTACCCATTTACCGGTTGAAGGACATTTGGGTTCTTGTCAGCTTTTTTTTTTGTAATAAATAAATAAAGCTTCTATGAAAATTCATGCACATTTTGTGTAAGCATGTTTTTATTTATTGAGGATAAAAACCTCAGAGTACAATGATTGCTGAGTCTTAAGTTTGGTGTCTGTTTAACTTCCTTAAACTCTTTTGTGATGTGTCATGTTCCATTCCTACCAGCAACATATGAGAGGCATAGTTTTTCTACATCTTTGCCAGAATTTGGTGTTATTGTTTTGTTCTAATTTTTCCCATTCTAATAGGTATTTAGCAAATCTCATTGTGGTTTTATTTATTTATTTTTTTTGTAAGTGTAATTTCCATTTTATTTTTTCCCAAAGGATAGTTATTCTTCAGTTCTCAAGAACTCAACTCCTTACATGGGCTTTGGTGGAGGTCGTGGGGCAGCACCCGCAGGTCTAAATCTGGGTGGAGGTGTTCGTTCCTTGCGGGCTTCCCGAGAATGGTTCCTGACTACCTTGCTGTGAATGGCACAACTCACACAGTAATGTAGCTTCACATAGAGCTTGGGAAGCACATAAGCGTCGAAGACACTTGCTTCAGAAATGTCCCGCACAGCTGCGGCCTCCACTATGTTCCGAATGACGAACTTCTTTATAGCTTTGTCTTTGGGAACACATCAGGCGCAGTTCGTGCAACGAATAGGTTGCACATGGCCACGGCCCTTTTTGGCACGACCGTTGTTCCTTCTTTTCTTTGTCATCTTTGAAGCGAGGACGCGAAAGAGCCTCATTGTGGTTTTAATGTGCCTTTTCCTAATGGCTGGTGCTGTTGAATATCTCTTTGTGCATTTTTTTGCCATTCTTTCTCTTTGGTCAAGGTCAGTTCAAGTCTTTTGCCCATTTAAAAAATTAAATTATTTTCTTACTCTTAAGTTCAGAAACCTCCTTATATATTCTGAACACTGGTCCTTTGTCAGATATGTGATTTGCAAATATTTTCACCCTTTCTGTTGATAGTTTTTTCATCCTATTCACAGGACTTTTTGTGGAACAAAAGTTTTTACTTTATGGGCAGTGCCTGTGGCTCAAAGGAGTAGGGCGCTGGCTCCATATGCCAGAGGTGGCAGGTTTCAAACCCAGCCCTGGTCAAAAACAAAAGAAAAAGTTTTTAATTTATTGAATTTCTAATTTAATTTTATTGATCATGCTTTTGGTATTATACCTAAGATTTCTTTGCCCAACCCTAAGTTACAAAGATTATTTTCTGATGCTTCCCCTAAAAGTTTTAGGTTTTTTACATTTTACGTATATATCTAGGACCCGTTCTTATTTAATTTAAGTTTTGTTTAAGGTGCGAGGTTTAGCTTATAATATTTTTAAACTTATTTTTTACTTTTGCCTACGGATATCCAGTTGTTCCAACATCATTTGTTAAAGACGGTATCCTTCCTCCATTCAGTTGCTTTTGTTATCTTTGTAAATAGTACGTTGACCATACGCGAACCCAAAACTATTTCTGGGTTCTTTTATCTTTTTCATTGATCTATGCATCTATTTGTCAGCCAATACTGTACTGTCTAGATTCCTACAGTTACATAGCAAGTCTTAAAACTGGGTATTGTTATTCTTCTTAAAATTTTTTTCTTGCTATTTTAATTCCTTTGTCTTTTCTTTTTTTTTATTGTTGGGGATTCATTGAGGGAACAAGAAACCATGTTACACTGGTTGCATTTGTTAGGTAAAGTCCCTCTTACAATCGTGTTTTGCCCCCAAAAGGTGTGGCACACACCAAGACCCCACCCCCCTCGCTCCTTCCCTCTCTCTGCTCTTCCTTTCCCCACCCCTCCCTCCTTCTTTCTCTCTC
>CAUYRH010155411.1:0-15858 GCA_963574655.1 Perodicticus potto | reverse complement strand
TACAGGCACCCGCCACAATGCCCGGCCATTTTTTGGTTGTAGCCGTCATTGTTGTTTGGCGGGTCCGGGCTGGATTCGAACCCGCCAGCTCAGGTGTACGTGGCTGGCGCCTTAGCCCGTCGAGCCACAGGCGCCGAGCCTCCCGTGCTTTTCTTGCTGGTACATTTCATGGATGGCAGCCTTGCTGTCTTCTCTTCCTGCACATCTGACTGGTCAATGTCATGTCAGTTTCCAGGGCCTGGGTCTTCATTGGACAGCTTGCTGTAACTGACGAAGACCCACGCCCTAAGAAGTTCCAGCAAAACAACTCCCTGGGACTATATAAACCCCTGAGCAGAGAGCTCAGGGGCAGACCTCGGCTGGACTTCGGAGAGAGAACAGGAGAGCTTGTTCCTCTCCAAGCAGACCTCCGCAGGACGTCAGAGAGAGAACAGGAGAGCTTGTTCCCTTCCTGGGTCCTCTTTGCCTGGAGGTCTGGTTTTTCTTATACTTCTAATTTTCCTTTCTTGTAAATAAATCCTGACTTACCACTACTCTTGTGGTCCATCGATTCCTTCTTCGAATCGCCGAGACCAAGAGCCTGACATTCCGGCATCAATAGCTAGGAGACAAAACTTGATTAAGGCTAAAACTAAATATGGTAAAGAAGCAGCACCAATTGTCTGCATGACATGTCTCTTGGTGAGAGGGAGGAATGTTAAGTATTTTGTGCCTTGGACAATATTTGTGTTTTGCATTTGTTCACGTATAATTATGGAGTGCTGCTGTTTGTGTCTTGATACGCTATGGTCAAGAGTGGCCTTACATGATGTTAGTGTTCTATCAATTATTTGTATCTACCAGAGAAAAGCAAGGTCTGGCTGACAGTGCCTGGCTGCCGCCTGGCTGACAGAAGCTGCTTTTCTTTTTCACATGGTAGTAAAATATCTAAAGCTCTGCCCCTGCATTTCCCCTGTCCCTTGGGGAAATGATGATCTGCCCTCTCACCACAAAAACTGGTAGAGCAGCAGTACTAATCTTTGTTGCAAAGTAGAAATAATATTAGGGCAGAACAAAAGTTGTACCGCAGTGAGCAGGGACAGTCTACCTGCTATCACTCTCCCAGCCCCACCGACTGATCATAACCTGCCAAGGAGGCCTCTGGAAAAGCAGCTGCTCCTTTTTAATAGTGTAAAAACAAAACTCTGATTAGAGCAATTGTCTGCTTGAGAGCCAGGAAGAGTGGGAATGATCAACAATGTTTCTTTCCTTCCCACCCACTAAGTTAATCTGTGGAGACAGTGATTCTTCCAATCATGGATGTGACAGGCACCCCATGGGAATGCATTCACGTTTAAATTGGCCCTACTCCAGAGAAATACTACTACTGCAAAAGAAAGATGACAGACTAAGTGATTTCAGGCAGTCCCTGTTACAAACGAATAGGTTTCATAGGTAGTTTTGTTCTTAAGTTGAATTTGTATGTAAATTAGAACAGGCACATTTACCTATTGCCTGTAATAGCCTCCGTTGGTAAGTGCAACTTGTAAGTAAGCGTGAGTTGTATGTAAATTGGATGTTTGAAGCTCAGGGACTGCATGTAATTAATTCATTAAATAAATACTCATTCAGTTTGTGCTATATGCCAGAAACTCTTGTAGACACCAAGGAATACCTGAGTTCAATACATCAGCTTTAAAAAGGAAGAAAGTGTCCAACTTTCTAAAGTATTCATCATAATAGGGTGAGGAAGACAATAGATAAACAATGATAAGTACTCTGGAAATACAAAACCAGGTAATAAATGTTAGTGATGCAGGGTTGCCCTCCTTAGGGATGGACAGGGATTCCCATTTTCTAGGCCTAGGTGAGCTCAGAGATCAGTCTTACTGCAGACTCCATCGCTGGGCACCAACAGGCTTATAAAATACAACCTGACTGCTATCTCACCTGAGCCATCTCTCCCAGAGCCGGGAACACACCTAAATAAGAACCTTCCCCCTCCCAGATCAGAGAAGTGCATCTGAGATGGGACCATATTTCTACACAAGGGCAGCTATGAAATTAACTTCTGCCCACAGACTTCTGACGCCAAATGGTTGTGACACGTTCCAGACATACATTCCACCTCCTCCAAAACCCCTCTGCCCACAGGATAGGAAAGCAGTACCTGAGTCCCTCAACAGAAGGCCCGCATGGGAGTTCTCCCTCTGGAACCCCCCTTGGCTTGCAGAAGGCTCTCACTTTCTCCTGCCACTCCTTATCTATCAATAAAATCTGTCCTTTTTCTTCCTCATGTGGTCTGTTGGTTCATTCTTTGAATCTCTAAGACAAGGTTCTGACAGGGGGAGAAATTCCAGCTACATCAGGAGGGTGGTGTTGCAATTTTACATGAAGTAGTCATCATGTGCCACACTGCAGGAGACTTTTGAGTAAAGATTTGAATGAGGAAGATGTATAAGTAATACAATTACATGGATGAAAATGATTGAAGGCATTAGAAAAAGCCAGTCCAAATAGGATAAAGCATATCTACTTCTGTTGGGAATGTATTAGTTTCCTAGGATAACTGGATCAAATTATCACAACCTGACAGGATTAAAACAACAGGGATTTATTCTCTCAAGTTCTGGAGAGCAGATGTCTAAAACCAAGGTGAGAACAGGGCCAAAGTCCCTCCAAGGGCTCTGGGGGATATTTAGTTCCTCGAGCCTAACAGATCGTGGCAACTCTAGGAATTCCTTGGCTGGTAGCTGCAGCACTCCAGTCTCTGCATTTATCTTCACTTGGCTCTTCTTTAATTTTTTAAAAGGAAACTTGTCATATGAACTAAATAGAAAATCTTAAGCCCTCTGCTAACTGAATCAATGCCTTTCAGCCAAGGGGCCCCTGAAACACCTTGAAACTAAGTTTCCAGCCATGGCAGGTTGGGAGAGATAAAGCACAATTATATTTCTATGATTTCACTTCATAAATATTCATGCATCCTCCTACAGCTTGTTGAATATGCATATTTGACCACCCAGCTCAGTATAAAATCTTGTTACCTTTTGTTTCTTCTTCTTTCTTTTTTCTTTTTTCCCTTTTGTCTCTCCTTTGAAACATTTGTACCTGGCTTCTGGCCTGTCTGTGGTCAGTGCTCAGCTTCCCAAACTGTTGGAATGGCTACCCAAGGGCTGGCACCCTTTATGAGAAATAAAGCTCTTTTTTCCCGCACAGTATAAATCATTAACTTTTTTTTTTGTAGAGACAGAGTCTCACTTTATTGCCCTTGGTAGAGTGCCGTGGCATCACACAGCTCACAGCAACCTTCAACTCCTGGGCTTAGGTGATTGTCTTGCCTCAGCCTCCCGAGTAGCTGGGACTACAGGCGCCCGCCACAATGCCTGGCTATTTTTCTGTTTTGCAGTTCGGCTGAGGCTGAGTTTGAACCCACCACCTTCAGCATATGGGGCTGGCACCCGATTCAATGAGCCACAGGCGCCGCCCCCTCACTAACTTTTTTTAGTTGACAGTCATTTGATCTAGGTTTCATCTATATAATCTAGAATGATTTCATATTGAGATCTTTTTTTTTTTTTTTGAGACAGAGCCTCAAGCTGTACCCTGGATGGGGTGCTGTGGCAACACAGCTAACAGCAACCTCCAATTCCTGGGCTTAAGTGAGTCTCCTGCCTCTGCTTCCCAAGTAGCTGTGACTACAGGTGCCCTCCACAACGCCCGGCCATTTTTTGGTTGCAGCCATCATTGTGGTTTGGATGGCCCAGGCTGGATTCGAACCCGCCAGCTCAGGTGTATGTGGCTGGCACCTTAGCCACTTGAGCCACAGCCACAGGTGCCAAGCCTCATATTGAGATCTTAAACTACATCTACAAATTTGTTTTTTCTAAATAAGGTCACGTTCATAAATTCCAGGATATAAATATATTTTCTGAGGGGTCAGTGTTCAACCCGCTATAGGGAGTGATGTGTAGGTCAATATGGATGTTTCCATGTAAGCAATGTGAATGATCCTAGAAGATGAGATCATAGAAATATAGACTTATAAGGACTTATGGGCAATTGTGAAATTTGGGGATTTCCTCCGAGAAAATCCCTAGAGGACTAAAATAACATGATTTATGTATTTCATAGGTTCTCCTAAGCTATTACGGTGGGAACAGAGAAATAGAGGACGTGGTAGAAACAGGGAGGAGGTCGGAGGCTACTACTAATCTTGAGAATCAATAACAATGTTTTGATTCAGAAAAGGTAACAAAAACAATACAAATGGTTAGATTTTGAATTTATTTTAAAGACTCAACTGAATTTTCTGGGAAAAAAATACATGTGGATTATTAGAAGTCAAGAGAAGACAAAGACGAGTATACCATTGCTGTTATAAGGATATGAAGGTTGGCATTGGCATGATTGGAAATGGAAAACTATTGCTGGGGAAAATTCTGTTGAGGTGGAGAGTCAGAATAAAATGAACTAAGAATTCGAAATTAGCAAAATAAACTTAATTAGAGAAATACATAAATTTATAATTTGAAGGAAAACACAAAATCATTAAAAAACAACCAAAATAAAGCATTTGATATGCAAAATATAATATTTGAACAAGTAATAGTGTAGCCATAATCTCTCTTTTTCAGGTCCATGGTCTTGGGAATTTGAAGAACGAATCCATGGACAACACAATTAAACAACAGGACATATTTTATTGCTAGATAAGAAGAAAGACAAGGCACAGCACAGGGGATTTCTGAACATGTAGCCCATTTGGACTTTGTTTCTAGGAGTTTATATACCACTTTTCTCATCCTGCAGGCAGGGAGGGGCTTTGGGTGATGAAATGAATATCTGCACAATATGTCACAATTGTCCAGGGGCCTGTGGGAAGAAGTCAATTTTAAAACTGCCCCTGTGTAGGAATGGAGTCTCCTCTAGGGGGCGTCTTGGCTCAGGGAGTAGCATCTTAGTTGGAGCACTTGGCAGAATGGTGTTACAAGCTGTTTTGGTCCAATGGGTTCTGTGTGCAGTTCTGGGTAAAGGAGTCCTGCATCAATTCTCCTAGAAAATGAGGTCCCTGTCCAGCCATGAGCAGGGGAACCCTATGTCAATGGGGAAAATGGATCAAATAAAATATTATATAGATATACAGCTGACAAATGGATTCCTAATAGAAGAAAAGATTAAGTAACTCACTAAAATATTCAAATAAAAACAGTAAATATTATGAAATTTTTAGATATGTAAAACTAGGAATCATATAATAAACTCCTTGATAACATGATGCCATAAAAAGAGGAAAACATTGCTTAAAGAATTAGTATGATGAGTTAAAAATAAAAACCTTAACTTGAAAGAGCTCAGTGGGAGAGAGAAGCAAAACCTACTACTAGACCCTCTGTACTGGAACATAACAACATAGACCAGAAGCACACCTCTTCAGACATTGGCAAAAGCAAAACTAAACTCTCTAGAGCCATTTGCAAAGATTTAAGAATCAAACTGACATTCAATTGCCTAATAGCATCACTAGACAGGTTAGGAATGCAATTTTAATTCATTTATGTAGATGAAAAGAAAATCTTGAAAAAAGAAATGAGATAACTCAGTGTCTAAATGGAATACTACACATTCTCCGGAAGGCATCTTTCCAGATTAACTGATTTCTAGGTTTTGATGGCCCTTAAGCTGATTTACAACTCTGTACTTTTGGGAAAGTTAGTTAGGAAAAATAAGTCTTGTCTATATATTTGCAAATATATCTGTCAAAAACAGAGTTGATGGAGTATCTTCCCTTGCACCCCCCATCTTTTTTAAATAGCGTATTTTAAAACTTTTTGCAAATCAATTATTTTGTTTACCCGACATAAATTTGTATTTGTTTCAATGCTTTTTTGAATTGGCTGAAATAATTTCTCTTTTTTATTGCATTAATCCCGAGTTAAATAATATCTTTAATAAGAGTTTATCTTATTATCTACATGATAGTCATGATTTTACTTTGTAAAAAATTATTCTTTAACAATTTGGGAATTCTACCACTGTGATTCCTGAGTAAATGATTCACAAGAGGGAGAAATATAAAACATTGTTGCCAGAAAAGTGCATCTCAGGGGTTACTTAAACCCAGGCACATCTTTCTTTAACTATCTGGAGGCTAATCCAAAAAGCAATAGAATTTTACTCCCTCTTTTTCTAATTTCAGATTTTTTCTATGTATTTTTAAATGGCTAGTAAGTGGTAGCAATAATTGTGAATTTGGATTTATGGCCTGGCCATTTTATGACCTCTGTAAATGGACTAATGGTTTATAGAGATCTATTATCTGTTTAAGGAGAAATGTCAGAGAATATGGTTTAGTAGCTGTTATACCTGTATGTTTCTCTATTTGTCTTCTTTAAGCTCAAATCTATTAAAAATTTTTGACCGCTGGGCCAGGTGCAGTGGTGCATGTCTGTAATCCTAGCACTCTGGGAGGCCAAGTCAGGTGTACTGCCTGAGCTCACAGGTTTGAGACCAGCCTGCGCAAAAGCAAGACCCCATCTTTACCAAAAAGACAGCAGGGCATTGTGGCAGGTGCCTGTAGTCCCAGAGACTTGGGAGGCTGAGGCATGAAGATTGCTTGAGCCTAAGAGTTGGAGATTGCTGTGAACTATGACACCACAGCACTCTACGAGTGCGACAAACTGAAACTCTGTCTCAAAGAAAAAAAAAATGGACTGTTGGTAAGGAAGACATCTCTTTTTTTATCTTAATCAGGGAGCTTTTGCATTTTCGGTTTACTATCGACTCAAGGATACAATTATAAAATTAAAAGTATAAATTATCTTTCTGCCAGGATGTATATCTGTAATTCATAAAGGTTTTTACCCCTGATGTGTGAATATGAAATATTTTCCTATCACTAGAGGATGTTAAGACATTAACTACTAGGCCCTGTGGCTTATGTCTACAATCCCAGTGACTCAAGAGGGTGAGGCAGGAGGATCCCTTGAGGCCAGAAGTGTGAGATTAGCTTGGGCAACATAGCACAAATCTGTCTTGAAAAAAAGAATTAGCCAGAGGTGATGACATGTGTCTATAGCCTGAGCTACTAGGGAGGCTGAGGCAGGAAGATAACTTGAACCTAGGAGTTCAAGGATACTGTGACCTATGATTGCACCACTGCCCTCCAGCCTAGGCAACAGAGACCCTATCTCTAAAAAGGAAAAGAAACATGAAAAAGAAATTAGCTTATATGGTTTCTTAAGGTAAAGGAAAATTGTTCTAATTGACTTATAGAGGAAAATAAACATTTACATAAATATTCAAATTCTAAAATTTGCAGATAAGGAGGAAAATGAACTTCTAATAATTTATATATGCTATATTTAAAAAAATATTATGTTGAGTATCATGAACATCATTGCCAAATTAGAAGAGGTAATCAGTTGTCCCTAGGTTATATTTGTACAAGTAAAATATCACAATATAAATATTTCATAAATTATCTATTTTATGAGAAGGTAGGAAAATAAAACTTCCCTATATTTTTCAGTGTTTCTTCAAATGCCCCAGCCTCCTGAAACATGAATATGTATACAATGCAAACCAGAATGTTTGCTTTCACTTCTCCCAGAAGTATTTTACTTTACATATACCGTGAGAGATTAGGTCTATAAACATTTATCTTGTTAATTGTTTTAATCTGAAAGGATAACTAACTTCCATTATTTCCCTTAGAAAACTCACTGGTGATGGCCTGAGCTAGATCCCTAGATTATACTTCAAGTTCCAAGAAAGCCTGGAGGACTCTTTCCCTAAGTATGTAGACATCAAAAGGGATAAAGCCCAGAATTGGAAGATAATTCTATCCTATAGGGTTCATCTGAGCCTTAGAAAATTGTGTTTAATCTAAAAAGATTAGGATGAAAATCCTTTTCTTCTAGTCTCAAAATATTAGAAGTTATTATTATTATTCAATCATTTGGATGTAAAGGAGTTTAGCTCTCTATCTCATATAAAATAGAAGAAAATCTTTTGTTCTCTGTTCCTGATGGTATGTGTGTAACTACTCTCCTGTCCCATCATCTTCAGGAATAAGGACTGTGCTGTAATATATCTCTGGCCTTTGATCCAGGTGTATGAATAAAGATCTTCTTTCCCTGATCATAACCATGAACGTGGAGTAACATCTCACACTCTTCATCTTTCTTCATAAAATTGGATATATCGTAGAAATTTACTGGTGTTTATAATCTTTCTGTTTAACTAAGTTCTGGTGGCTGTTTGCAGGATATTGAATAGTATGGGTTGTTACTAGACATAACATTGGTTACTAAAAATGACCTTAATCTTATTTCTTTAATTTAAATTTTTCATCTTCTAAGGCAGTTCTTACTTTAATTGGGGGACATTTCTAAATTATCCATAATGTTTTATAAAAGTACAGATGTTCAGGTTCTACTTCAGACTTACTGAGTTACTTTATTTGATATTCTTCATATATTCTTTGTATTTTTGTTGCATATTCTTAGTATTTCCTTGGTGCATTTTAGTATATTGTATATGTGGTATCTGAGGATTATTTTGATATATACCAAAAGTGTTTTTCTCTAAAACTTATGTTCATCTATTTTATATGTCAATTGTAACATTCAGTGACTTCTTTGAAAATAAACTTAATCATTGATTGTTCTTAATTAAATCTGATCTAATTTTTTGAGAAATGGCTATTTTATCTTATTTGCATGCTACTGAAATACCCAATTCCTTGTCAGTTGCATAATTCTTGTTATGAACTCTCATTAGACCTTTCACACTTTAAAATTATCAGTAATAAATTAACCATGACTGCATTAAGTATCTGTCATTTACATACAGATTTTGTTTTATTCTGACATTTGTCTAAAGGCCCTGCAATCAGGTACAGTCCAGAGTTTCTTTCTTAATCAAAGAAAGACCATTGGAGAGCCCTGGGAGTAGGACTCCAGCAGAAGCCTTAAACCACTGACCATCAAGAATAGATTTTTAGGTATAGGCGCTTCTGATGTTATTGCTTAGACTCTATCCAGATCATACCATTGGGCTGGCAGGTCATCCAGAAATCTTTTTAGAGTTAATGTTTTTTTCGCTGTTTTTGGCCGGGGCTGGGTTTGAACTGGCCACCTCCGGCACATGGGCACTCCTTTGAGCCACAGGCGCCGCCTAGAGTTAATGTTAATAGAAGATCCAGGAGAAAAAGAATTCATTACATAGAACCTAATGAATTGATGAAGGAAATTGAAACATACAATTTGGAATGTCATTGACATTTTTTCTTTTATAATTTTTTTTGACATTTTCATTTTAATATCATGGTACATACTATTAGGTTACATTGTGTGCATTTGTTAGGTAAAGGCCAAGTTGCAGTTGAGCCCTTCACCTAGACTTTGTTTTAATGTTCTTTTTTGTGAATACATAAGAAATATTTTTCTGGTCTTCTTAAGCTATCTCTAACAGGAAGATATCTATTAGTAGACTACTTTTAAAAACTGATACAAAACATTTTAAAATTATAATTGATCCTCAAACTTTGACATCCACAATTCACAAATTTTTTAAAGTTCCTTATCCTCTTATTGCAATGGTGGTTCAATATCAATAGTTTTCCAGTAGTAATATCTCCTCCTTTTTACTAAGATAAATGGAAAAGATAAGGCAATTAAGACCCTGACTGAAAAGTCATATTTGAAAATAATGATTATTTCACAGAGATGGTAAAACCATTTCTAAAATCAACTAAGATTGACTTTATGAAATCAAATCTATAAGAATTTTACCAAGAAAAATGGCCTACTACCTAGGATAACGTGTTCTCAGTCTACAGAAGATAAGAAGTGTTACTTTCTGGAAAGTCCAATATCTTTAGGACCTTTTAGAGAGCTGGAGAAGAGAAGGATCCACACAGATCACAGACACTGCAGGTGAAATCCGGAGAAAAATTCACTGAACTTGGATTCTTGTTCTTGTGATAGTGGATAATAGAACAGGGGTGTCTGATTTGTAGCCCTCCACATGCTGGTTTAGAGAGGACGTTTTATTTTGGATATCAGGAGAGGTATGCATGGACCTTTTCCCCTTGGTACTAGTGCATTTAACGCATGGCGCAGAACAGCTCTTTTTCATCTAATGTTCAGGGAGGAGAAAAGAAAAGATTGGACACCCCGCCATGTAAATTGTTTTTAAGCCTTTCTTAAAGTGATGTGGCAGATGGTTACCAGGTAACTGTGCACTGGGGACATAGAAAGTCTCATGCTTTGTGGAGATTATTAGCCACTGTCTCTGGGTTCACCCTGGGTGCTCCATTAGTCAGTCTATAGCCCTGTGAGCCCCTAGTGATCTGTGGAGTTTTAGTTATAGTTCTTCTAATAGTGAGACCATTAGATTCACACATCAACACTCCGCTTTCCCCCCTACTTTCTAGGTCAGGTAATATGTACAAATAAGTATAATTTCCACCACTCTGAGAGATTTTGTTTTTCTTATTTTTGTTAGGAAGGCCAATTAAAAGTCATTGGGCCTAAACCTTTCTTTCAAAGGAGTAAAGCTAAAGCAACATTTTTTCCAGTATGTGAGAACAGTGATATCTGCCACATTTCTGATTAGCTGGAAACCAGCTATGGATAATCTTAAACGTAGTCACATTCTAACTCCAGTTAGACCAGTTACTTTAGTTTTTTATCATCTTGGAGCAAATTGTTATGCAGCTATTAATTCGGCAATTGAATTTCTCTTTAAATAAATCAGCAATGATTTCCAGAAATAGCTCATATTTGTTGAGTGGAAAGCAATAGACCTTCCTGATGTTAATTCAGAGTTATTCTACTTTTTGTCAAAATATGATGCACAGATTCGTGATTGATCTAACATCACTCTAGTCCATTACGTTAATGACATCATGCCATTTTGATGTGGAAAGCAGGATATAGTGTATAACCCGGATACTTAGTGAAACATGTATGTGCTCGAGAATGAAAGAAAAAAACCCACAAAATTTAAAACTTTTCCATAATAGGGAAATTCTATGTAATCGTCAGGGCAGTGATTCTCAAACTTAGATGTACATGCACACAAAGATTTTGGAAATTTTCTTACAAGGTACATTGTGATTTGGTGGGTCTGGGGAAAGGGCTTGAGATTCTGCATTATTTACAAGCTACCAGAAACTTCTGAGGCTGCTTTTGAGAAAACACACTTTAAGAAAAAAAGGGCTAGCGTTCTAAATGTAGAAAAAAATCGTTTCATCTTGCACCACATACCAATTAGGAAAAGTACAATCATACAATCAATGCTAAATAACCCTCTTTGGATTTTAGACACAAAAACCATGTGTTATTTAGGTGGGCTTCAAACCCTTTGTCAAGCAATTTGTGAAGTATCTTATTTGTAAGAGTTCTAAAATCCAAAGAAAGCTGTGCAGCCAGTTGTGCTTTGGCAGAAGCTTTCTCGTGCCTGGAGCTTCAAGCAGACCCAGTGGTGCTCCAGGCGTCTCCTCTGTGAAGTGGGGACCTTTCCAAATGAACACCCAAAAGCTCCAAATGATATTTGGTTAAAGCAGTCTCTTATGAATTGATTTCCTTTTTCCAATGACCTTGAGTGTGTGGAGTAACTCTACGTTGTGAAATACAGTGAGATTTCTGAGCAGTTGGGTTTATGTGAGATGTATGGGCAGATGGCTCAGACTATCACTACACCACAGGTGTTGCCCTACAGGTGCACGACTGCTCTTGCCTTTACTCAGGCTACTCCCTTTTGATAAGAACAGTTAAAGAGAGGGAAGCCAAACATGTCATAGGTCAGCATGAAATTCTGCCATTGGGCAGAGATGAACTCTTGCTGTCCTTTAGCTCTTCTCGTCTGTGTCCTTGGAATGGCAGTGGTAAAAGGGAATACTTCTGTGGACCGAATTTTGTTTGTGCCTCTTAGTTGGGAAGAAAAATAATCATAGTTCAAGAATTATGCTCAGTCGTGAGTCATGCTGTTGGCTTGGCTAGTTGGTAAGGTACTGGGAAGAAAATAATCACAGTATTTGAGAAAAATGGATGACAAAGGGGTTTGTGTGCATTTGTGGCCCTTGTATACGTTCACTTGTGTTTCTGCCTTGCAGAGGAATTACCAATAAACAGAGGATAATAAGGTTCATTCTTTCCACAGCAGTTCAACTTTTCAAAACCAGCCTCCCTGGCCCTTCTGTGATCAGCCCATGGACAAAGTGGCCAAGGTTACAAAGTTTGACCATAGGCACAGGATCAATGAGATTTGCCCTCATCATTGGTTTACTTTACTGTCACTACTGAATGCCAAATTTGAAAAAATCAGAAATCAAGTCCGTTCCTCTGTGGCACCATTCACCAGTGAGAATCACTCGTCCATCTGGTAACAGATTGAACACCTGTCACCCACTGTAGAGGACGCCAAGGACCAGACGACCTCTGAGCAAGATGATTTGCATCTGGGGGGCGGGCCCTTGGCCAATTCGTCCATAGGGGTTCCTTGCAGAGAAAGAACCTGAGCCCATGGCGAGCCTTGGGCACGTACTCATTGTCTAATACTCCCCTAACCTGTCTCGTGCTGTCTCAATAAAAGGCTACTGCAGAGGTTGCTCGGGGCTACCGTGCAATCAAGGTTAGCCCGCCTCCTACAAGCTTGTACTTCTAATCCCAGTCTCGCCTGGTTCCTTTCTGTGGTGGTTGAGACCAGGGCTATAGAGGATCTGACAACCCACCTTGTGATAGTTTATTGAACTTTCCAATGGATGTCTTCCACCTTGGAAAAGGCCACAATTTGTCCTCTCTACTGTAGACAGAGTAGTAGACTAGTAAGAATGTTTATTCTCTAACGCAACAATTCTGGCAGTGTTACCCTGTAAGGCCTTACTGAAGGCCTTGTTCACTGCTGTGTAATTCCGTGCGTGTTTCTAAACAACAGACTTCATGACAAAAGAAGGGTAGCAAGGGATTCATGCCAGTGGACAAACGACATTTTTCAACGCTAATTTAAGTCATACTTGGATTTGGAGTGAACGAAAATGAAAAAACATCATATAACTAAAAGACAATCATGTAGAGAGCTTGGAACCTTCAAAACACCAAAAAGGGACAGAAGTTTTGCTTTTTTCTTTCATAATTTTTTTTCTGCAAATATATCCAAACAGTATCATTAGTCCATTGACATTTTATTCTCAAAGTACTAGTAGATAAAACAATATCTTTCCCGATTATTATTTATGTGGGTTATCTTTAGGTACTATTTTTCTTTAATTAACTTCTCAACTAAAGTACCAGTCCAGCGATGCTGGTTACAAGCAAAGCCTATAGATCTGTAAGGTCAAGTATTCATCATTATTGATAAAACTGACACTCATATTATAGCAAAATGCAGCTTACTGTGTATATTAATTCTTTTATCTGTCTGAATATCTCTTTAGGATTCCAATATGAAGACAGTGAGGTAATTAATGGCATCCATTTATCTTTAAAAACATTTATATAATGTCTATTGGAGCCATGATTTTGCTCACAGTTGGGTATATAAATTGCTATAAACTATTAAGTTCAAATTTGTTACCTTAATTTTTTTCTCAGATGTCATTCTCCTCAAATGTAGTCCACTCACTAGTGTTGTCAACATTTTCTAGAGTAAAATTCAGAGTCATAGTAAGACCACACATAAAACACCGATTCAAAAAAAAAACAGTATAGCTAGTTAGCAGTAACAAAAATGGAGCCCTAACATTCGTAGGGACATCACTATTATCATCTTTATGCAACGAATTAAGACGTTTGCCTGTAAGGTTATTGAAAATGTCTTGCTTTACATCATATGTCTCAATATCCTGTTTACTCCTTTTTTTTAACTCTGCCAATCTATTCAAGGTGTTTTTTTTCCCCTCTAAGCTGAGTTCTCACTTTATTGAGGTAGCTTACTTTTCATGTTTTATTCCCAGCTTTTTCACTACATGTAAGTGGCATTTGATCTTCTGTGCTATCAAAGTTTGACAGGTGATTTATTTTTGAGAATGAAGAATATTCTCCAGCTTCTTTTGAAAATTGACTTTGTTCATTATGCTTGCTAATCAGCTCAACCTTAGATTTGATGTCCTCAACTATTACAGTTATCCCAAAGCTATAGTGCTTGAAATTAAAGTTTTTCTAAAAGGAAGAAAAAAGAGCTTACCCACCCCTAACTTTATGATCTCATTACATAGTCTTCTTGGGCAAGATGGCTGTCAGTGTTGCCAATTACACTACTCTTTCTTTTCTCCTTTTCTTTCCTCTGCACTAGGATCACAAGTAATATAAAAAAGCATTCTCAATTTACTTTGCTGGCTAGCAGCAGTAGAGCCTTTCCTGAGGTATTTCATTTTGCTTTTCTCCCTAGTTTTCTTAGTCAGCAGGTAGTATTCCTTTTCATTGTTACAATTCTACTCTTTATCCTTGATGGATTAAATGCTCTATTTGTGTCTTAGTCTATAGCTAATGTGAGCTTCACCTCCGCAGTTCCTCATGCTGTTTTAGCCTTTACATCTGTAAACCCTTTTTTGTAGCACAACCTTTTGCAGCTCTTTGAAGTCTCATTTTGTGGCTCAGTACCTTGGGTCAAGAAGCTGCCAGGGTGGGGTGAAGGGAGGATTTCTGACTGCAGTTTGCATTTTTCTTTGACAATGCACTTTTTATATTTTTTGTAGACATATACTAATTGGTCTAAAGAAGAACACAGAATACAAGTTGAGGTGTCTAAATTAATGATTTAGTAAGTACACTGAAATCGTTTTTATTTACCTAACACGTATTTCAGGACTGGTATCTTGCTGATGAATAATTATATTTTAAAGATTTTATCAATAGTAACTAAAAGATTAGATAATTTAGAAGTAGAAAGAGAAATATTATTGCTTTACATGTTCATGTAGCCTCTGTGAGCACAGGTAATTTACATGAAAATAGTGATAGGTTCAATGAAATAATAGTCTATGTGCCCTCTGTTGGACATTAATGTATCAAACCATTAGCAGAAAGAATAAAAGTTAAATAAAATTTTCTTAGTTTACTTATTATATGTAAGTATATAAATGTCTATTTATATTTCTACAAATTCAGTTGAACTCTATGGTTGTATAGGAAAATTTAAATATTGGGAAGATGACTAAAGATGGACATGCTATTTTAAAATTTTCATTTTTATGCCTAGCCTTATAATGGTGTATTACCTTTTCCTCAAACGTTATTCTATATATATATTTTATATGCAGAACATATATACAAGTTAAATATACATGCACATATTCTTTTAAGTAATTTCCAGGCATTTCAATCACTCATTCTTTTCTTAATTTTGAAAGGATGAAATGCAAACCTCCAGCTTTATTACCTTCCGTCATCTCTCTTGATCTCACATAGTATAAGATATTTTGTAGCACTCTCCTCTCCACTGAACTCATATACTTAACTGCATACTTGACAGCTTATCTTGACACTTACAAGACTTATAAGTTTTTTTTAAGCTTAACAGGTTAATCAATAACTTGATTAACTATCAATAGTTATTAACTATCAATACTTTGATATTATTCCCCCAACAAGATATCCTCCATCAATTGTCCATATGTGAGTAATTACCATCACCATATACTAAATAGCTCAGAATAAATATTCTATATCTTTTAACTCCAAATCGTGAACTATCCTTGTTGATCTATTTCTAAATATATTTCAGATGTGTCTATTGTCTATTTCCACTGCCATCCTTCTTGCCCACATTTTCTACATAATTTACATGGACTCTTATAGTATCAGTCTAACTAGTCTCTTTGTTTCCTCTCCTCCCATCTGTAATCTCTTTTTAAAGCAGCGAGGGGATATT
>CAUYRH010155410.1:0-44953 GCA_963574655.1 Perodicticus potto | reverse complement strand
TCAATGATTTCACTTGAATGAAGTATTCTCACCTGAAGTCAGTTCAAGAAATGCTGTTCAAGAAATGCTGGCTTTGGCTAATTTATAGCTTTCATATGAAGGCTAAAACCCAATTATAGCACAAGAATATAGGAAAAAGGGCAAGGGAGGGGAGGCGATGGGGGAGGATAGGTGGAGGGAGGGCGATTGGTGGGATCACACCTACGGCTCATCTTAGAAGGGTACAGGTGAAACTTACTAAATGCAGAATATAAATGTCTTCATATAGTGATTAAGAGAATGCTATGAAGGCTATGTTAAACAGTTTGATGAAAATATTTCAGATTGTATATGAAGTCAGTACATTGTGCCCCATGATTGCACTAATGTACACAATTATGATTTAATAAAAAAAATTAAAAAAATAGAGGAAAATGTTAATTACATTCTAGAACAGGAAATACACAAAATAATATTAAGAGAAGTATTGAAATTCCTAGTTAGAGAAAGACTAGTCAGTCAAGTTAGATCCTTCAGAGGTCACAAAAACAAGCATAAAATCTGAACCCCCCCCCAAATATATATTTATATATAATATAGATATTAGCCAGGCATAGTGTCATACGCTTACAGTCCCAGCTACTCAGGAGGTGAGGCAAGAGGATTGCTTGAGCCCAGGCATTCAGAGCTCAAGCAATCATCTTGGCCCTCAAACAATCCTACAGGCCCACCTTGTAGTGATGGATTCCTTTCCCTTTCATAGTACCAACAGTAAGCTATGATTGAACCACTGCACTCCAGCATGGTTGACAGAGATCTTATCTGAAGAAAAAAAATATCCTGCAGTCCTTTAAAGTCTACATCATGTCCTATCTCCCTCATGAAGCCTTTCCTCACCCTGTAGTCAGATGGATTCCTTTCCCTCTCATAGTACCAACAGTACTTTCTCTCCCTACTGTGCTTCTTAACACAGTTTTGGTGATATTATCAGTTCAAATAATTATGTTCTTTTTCTTAGATTTTAAGCTCTTTCAAGAAATGGGAGGGAAGACCATGAATTTTATTCATTTTTTTATATCACAAGGTACTTAACAAGTGTCTCAAACATGGAGCAGGCCCACAATTAATATTTGCTGAATTGAATTTAATATTTTAGGCAACATTCATGTAATACTTACAATTTTGCGTTTGATCATGAAGAGTGGGATTTTTGCATGAAGAGGGGTTGAGGATAGTTCCTTATGAACCGTTGATAAATACAATCTTCTTTTGATGTTCCCTAGATCAGTAATTCTGAAAAAAGAGACAGGAGAGAAGAGAGAATATTCCCATCAATTTAATAACCACTTCTTTGGATAATCATCAAAATGATATAATTTATCACATAGACCCTTTCCAATAGGGAGATCAAACACGGAATTTAAGAATTGCCTTTTTCTTTCGAGAAGTAATAAAATTTCCTCCTTAAATTCAAAGTGCTCATAAGCCTGAATGTATAAATTCACTTAATATGCTAATTTATTTCAGTACTCTACACTAGATTTCCACAATCCTATAGCCTATGAAAGAATTCAATTTGTATGAACTGAAAAACTGCTAGCCTTTAATAATCATGCTTTTTCCAGCCCCTTAAGCTTGTGTTATCTTGGGACATACTGTCACCTTCTAAATAGGAAAACATTATGGGTTCCTTTCCCTAAAAATGCACCTGTCATTTTATATAGGCTCTTAGTCTGGTTAGAGACAGACACAAAACACTGACTGTCAGTTTCACTTCCTAAGCACATATCTTCCAACCAGAATTATAATACACAATTTTATTGCTAACTATTCAGGTCAACCCACAGTGATACCAAGGACACTGAATTTGAACATCTTTAATAGATTTAGACCACAGCCATGATCACAAAGATTAGGTTTGCTTTAAATCGATAGAGGCTCATTTTTATGTTCTGCTTCCTTTAGGTCTCAGAGGTAACACAGCAGGCTTAAAATCTCCAAAGCTGTCTCAGGCTACTATAGTGTAGAATTAATGCTTCCTTAAAAACTGTGTTATTATCTGAGAATAAATGATTTTTACCCATTTTTAGCAACTTTTAGCAATTTTTCCCCATTTTAGATATACTACATCACTAATTTTCTACTTTTAGCAATCCCCAATGGAGACGTTTCATTCAAATACACTATTGTCAATATTTACAGTGTAATTAACTATTTTTAAAATCAAACAGCCTTTCTATAGCTTTTCTTCCCCACTTTTCTAATGTCATTATCTCCCTCTAAAACACTCTATATATCTTGCTGTGGAAAAACCACCATTAAGCAATGTTAGAATAAATACAATAAAACTTAGGTGAGATGATTTCAGAGTATTTCCCTGACCTAAAAGTTCTACTCTAGCTGCACTAAATGATACCATAATTTCATTTATAAATGCAATAAAACCTTTCAATCCATAAGTCAGTGCTAAAAATTTAAAATGCAAAAGTATTATACTTTGCAGTGTAAGTAGGCATGGCTACCCCAAGGTAGTGTCTTCGCAGTGGGGTGAGCACACAGGGAAGAGGAAGCACTGAAATGCAGGAAGAAAACATTAGAACTTTCATCTTATCCTTTTAAAAACGTCATTTTTGTGCATGTTTTACTATATATTAAATAGGAAGTATAGCAACATACTTACATTATTTTCAAAATAAATGCACCTAATGCAGTGGGTGTGCACAAATATATTATCAATGGAGTACATGATCAAATATGGTTGGAAAGCATTGTCTTTAGGGATGCTATTAGCTCTCTTGTGCAAGAAGTTCTGATTAGGAAATAGAAGGAAAGACTACAGAGAGTCTGGAAAGGAAAAGTGAACAGAAAGAAGTGTTGCAGTAATCAAAAAACTCGTCTGTGATATAGTTTTATTAAAGGATTTCTGTACTTGTAGGGATAAGACTATATAACATCTATCTAAATCGTTAAGTACCAAACTCCAAAAAGAGGAATGACTGAGTATATAATATCACTTCATTGGCATAGGGAACTATAGGAATATTCATTAATACATGCAACACATATTGAGCTAGGCAATATGCTGGAATTGTATCAGGGATACAATAATGGAAAGAACTAAGTCTCTACCCTCAGGGAGATTCTATTTGAGAGAGAAAAGCAGGCAAAAACCATAAAGCAACAAATTAAGTACAAGGCATCCTAATTTAATGAAGGAAACAAATAAGAGACTAAACTAAAAAAAAAAAAATTAAGAAATGACCTACTTCGGACAGTACAGCTAGCAAGACTAGGACCAGGGGGGTAAGGGAGAGACCTGAGATAGAAAGGGTAGGCAAGGGCCAAATCATGCAGGGTCTTATGCCAAGGTAAGGAGTTTATAAGTTTACTGTTCACAAGAGGAAGGTATTACAGGGCTCAGTTTCTACCCTACATGGAGAATGAATATCATAAAAATAGTTATGGTATCTTTCATTTCTTCTTGGGGGTAAAAATTTGTGAAAGTTAAATACACAGATTATCATGTGTTTTGATAAATACATTCATACATGTAATTTCCACTCCAATCAACCTATAGCACATGTCCATGACCCTAGAAAATTTGTTCCTGGACCCCTCTGGTCAATCCTAACTCAATGGGTTGTCACTCTTCTGGTGTCTATCACCAGATATAAGTTTTGTCTGTTCTTGAATTATTACAAATGGAATGATATGGAATATACTCTTTTATATTGTGACTGTCTTTTTCCAATTAATGTGACATTTTTGAGATTAATGATATGGCATGCATCAATAGTTCTTTACTTTTTTTCACTGTTATGTCTTGTATGGATAGATAACACTTTATTTTCCTGTTGATAGAAATTTTGAGTTGCTTCCAGTTTTGGTTTCTTATGAATAATACCTATATGAATATGCTTTTAGTGTCTTTTAATGGACATGTATTTTCATTCATGTTTTTATTTTTATTTTTTTTGAGACAGAGTCTCACTATGTTGCCATCGGTAGAGTGCCATGGCATCATGGCTTACAGCAATCTTAAACTCTTGGGCTTAAGCGATTCTCTTGCCTCAGTCTCCCAAGTAGCTGGGACTACTACAGGTGCCTGCCAAAATGCCTGGTTATTTTTTTGTTGCAGTTGTCATTGTTGTTTAGCAGGTCTAGGCTGGGCTTGAACCCGCCACCTCCAATGTATATGGCTGGTGCCCTAGCCGCTGAGCTATAGGCACGGAGCCTATTTTTATTGTCTTGAAAAACAACTGAGAATGGGACTGCTAAGTCATTGGGGGCCAATGTTTGTAAAACCTCATAAAAATAGCTCTTCAAAGTGGTTGTAGTGGTTCCACATCCTCACCTACTATTTGTATTATTGGACTTTTAAATCTTAGCTAATTTAAGTAGTCATAAGATGGATATTATTTGCATTTTTCCTTACAGCTAATGACACTGAGCACTTTTACAGTTATCTATTAGTGTATCTCCTTTATGAACTATGTGTTAATAAGTCTTTTGCTCAATTTTTATAAGGTTGCTTTCTTATAATTGTAATAGTTCTTTATATATTTTGGAAACATTCTATTTCAGATACATGTATTGTGAATATTTTCTTCCATATTTTCTTGATGTCATCTTTTTAAGCTTTTTATTTATAAATAATTTCTAATAATTTGTAGAAAATATCAAGAATAATACATAAAAGACTCATATATCTTTTATACAGATTGGCTGATGCAGATGCTTTATCAGTTTAATTTTCATAAAGTCCAGTTTATCATTATTTATACTGGTGCTTACTGAGCCTTAAAACTCCTTGCCTACCTCCAAAGTTGCACAAATACTTTTTCTTATACATACTTTTGTATCATTTGTGGTTTGTTTTACATTTAGTCTATGATCCACACCAAATTAATTTCTGTGTGTTGTATGAGGTAGGAGGTGAAGTTCTTTCCTTTCTATGTTTATACAGCTGTCCCAGCACCATTTATTAAAGACTTTTCCTTTCCTCATTGAAATTCCTTGGTACTTTGTTGAAAATCAATTGATCATATATGTGTACATCAGGATCTATTACTGGACTCTATTGATTCATTTTTTTTTCATTGATCCATTTGTCTATCCATATACCAATAACATAATCTTGATTACTATAGATTCATGGTAAGTCTTGGCACTAGGTAAAGAAACTCTTCAACTTTAGTTTTGTTCAAAGTTTGGCCTCTGCTTTTATATATAGATTTTAGGATCCATTTTCATTTTCTATTAAAAAAAAGTTGTTGAGAGTTTAACTTGGATTGTGTTGAATATATAGATCAATTTCAGCAGGACAATATTGACTCTTCTAATCTATTCACATGATACATACCTCCATTTATTTAGGCATTGTTTGATTTCTCTCATGTTTTAGCGTTTCATCTAAGAAGTCTTACACATCTTTTCTTAAATTTTTTCCTATGTATTTTGTTTACTGATACAATTGAAAATGAATTTTAAAACTTCATTTCCAAGTAATTTGCTACTAGTAAGTAGAAATACAATTCATCTTTGTATATAGAACTTGTCTCCTATGTCCTTGCTTAATTTACTTATGAGTTCTAGCAGTTGTTTTATATATTTCTGAAGATTTTACAATCATGGCCTCAGTGAATAAAGACTGTTTAACTTTTGCTTTTCCATTTTTCTACCTTTCATTTTTTTGTATGTTATTGCACTGGCTAAGATCTTCACCATATATTAAAGATAGAGACTTTGTCCATAGTGATCAAAATAGCATGGTACTAGCATGAAAACAGAGACACGGATCTGTGGAATAGAATACAGGATGTAGAGATGAAACCAGCCTCATATTGCTGTCTGATCTTTGGTAAAGCAAACATAAGCATAAATTGGGGAAAAGAATCCTTATTTAATAAATGGTGCTGGGAGAACTTGTTACCCACATATAAAAAACTGAATTTTCCTACATTTCATCATTTATAAAAATTAAGTCACGATGGATAAAAGATTTAAATCTAAGACACAAAACTATAAAAACCAGAAGTGTGAGAAAAACTCTCGGTCTCAGTCTTGGGAAAGAATTTATGAAGACCCCAAAGGCAACTGCAACAAAAGCAAAACTAAATGGAACCTGATCAAGTCTAAAAGTTTCTGCACAGCTAAGGAGATGATCAACAAAGCAAAAAGACAACCTTCAGAGTGGGGAAGATATTTTCATGCTATGAATCTGACAAAGGGCTAATAACCAGAATATAAAAAGAACTCTAGCATATCAACAAAAAATAGAGCAAACAACCTCATTAAAAACTGGGCAAGACACATGAACAGAATATTTTCTCATCAGAACTGACCAATACACGAACAAATGCTCATCATCTCTAATTGTCAGAGAAATGCAAATCAAAACCACTTTGAGATTTTACCTAGCCCAGTGAGAATGGCACACATGATAAGGTCCCAAAGCAACAGTTGTAGGCATAGATACAGAGAAAAGGGAACATTCTTGTACTGTTGATGGGACTGCAAATTAGTACAGTCTTTATGGAAAGAAGTATGGAGAGTTTTGAAATAACTAAAAGCAGATGTTCCATTTGATCTTGCAATCCTATTACTAGGTATGTACCCAAAAGAAAAAAAGTCATTTTTCCATAAGAACATTTGCACCCAAATGCTTATATAGTAGCCCAATTCACAATTGCAAAGATGTAGAAACAACTCAAATGCCCTTCAACACATGAATAGATTAACAATTTACAGTGTATGTATGCTATGGAATACTATTCAGCCATAAAAAGGTGGAGATCCTGTATCTTTTGTAAAAACCTGGATGAAACACTAAAAGTAACACAGGAATGGAAAAATAAGCTTCATATGTACTCAATAGTAAATTGAAACTAGTACATTAACAATTATATGCTCACTTGAGAAAAAACTCAATTAGGCGGGAGGTGGGGCAAAAGGTTCAAGAAGGCGGGAGGTGGGGCAAAGGGTTCAGCAAGTTCCCACCCAAAGAGAACAATGCACAGTTATATGACATACTTCCTGGATGAAGGAAACAACTACAACTTGGACTTTATCTTATAAATGCAAACAATGTAAATTAATCATGGGCACCCTCAGATTAATCTGAAATTAAGGAAGCAAAAAAAAAAAAAAAATAGAAGTGAGGAGGGTAGAAAACCTTGCCTTGTACCCTATTGTAGGGGAAAGTGTTCCCTAAGTCCCTATTAACCATGATGGTGGAAGTGCTTTCTTTGATCAGATTTAGAATATTCTCTTCTATATGTAGTTTTTTTTTTTCAATCATGAAAGTGTACAGAATTCTGTCAAATGATTTTTCTGCATTGGTAACGATCCTATTGTTTTTCTCTTTTATTCTGTCTATTTGTTGAATTACAAAGGTTGGTTTTTAAATATGAAATGAACCTTGCATTCTTAGGGATTAATTTTAATTAGGCTAGCATTTCATTAGATGATTTTTATACCTATGTTCCTATGGAACATATCTCTGTAACTTTCTTATGGTATTTATATCAGGTTTTGATAACAGTGTAAGCTAACCTTATAAAATGATTTGAAAAGTGTTTCCTTGTTCTTTCTCTTCTGTTGTCTGAAAGAGTTTGTTAAAAATGGTTCTAGATTTTTATTTATTTATTTATTTTTTATTAAATCATAGTTGTGTACACTAATGCAATCATGGAGTAGAATATGCTGGTTTTATATACAATTCGAAATGTTTTCATCAAACTGGTTAACATAGCCTACAATGGCATTTTCTTAGTTATTGTGTTAAGACATTTATATTCTAGAATTCATTTAATGTTTGAAATTTTCTTTGTGGTAAAATTTTGCTCACACATCTAATTTCTTTAATAGATTAACAGGACTAGTTGGATTTCTAATTTTTCTTGTTTCAGTGTTGTTTTTGTATAAAGTTAAGTTTATTGCCATAAAGTCCTCATCTTATCCCTTACATTATTGTTTTAACATCAGCAGGATCTGTAGTAGATGTCACTCTTGACATCAAAAATTTGTGACTTCTCTCTCTTTTTTTTATTAATCAAGCTTGCTATGGTTTATCAACTTTATCTTAATAACTTTTGACTTTGTTAAATTTCTCTAGTCTTTGTTCTCTATTTTATAGTCTCTTGATTTTATTTTTATTATTTTCTTCCTTCTATTTCTTTTGGGTTAAATCTGTTCTTTGTTTCCTTCTAGCTTCTTAGGGAAAAGAAGCTAATTAATTTAAAGAGTTCTTCTTTTCTCACACAAAGATTTACAACTATTAATTTCCCTCTAAGAATTATGTTAGCTGCGTCCCCTAAATTCTGATGTTTTATTTTAATTTTCATTCAGTTTGAAATGTTTTCTAAAAATCTCTTACGATTTTTTCTCTGAATCATGGATTACTCAGAAGTATACTATTTAAATTCCAAACATTAAGTTCTTTTCTTTTTAAAATAATTGTATTTATTTATTTTTTTATTGTTTATGATTCATTGATGGTACAAAGAATTAGGTTATGCTGATTGCATTTGTTAGATACAGTCCCTCTTATAATTGTTCCCACCCCCAAGAGGTGTGTCACACACTATGACCACCCCGTCTTCCTCCTTCCTCCCCTCTGTCCACTCTCTCATTTCTCTATCCCCCTCTTATATTAGCTCATCTACTGCCTTCAAATTAGAATACAGTACATTGGATTCTTGCTTCTCCATTTTTGCAATGCTTTACTAAGAAGACTGTGTTCCACCTCCATTTAGGTTAATACAAAAGATGTAAAGTTTCCATCTTTTTTAATGGCTGAATAGTATTCCATGATATACATATACCACAGCTTGTTAATCCATTCCTGGGTTGGTGGGCATTTAGGCTGTTTTTCCACACTTTGGTGATTGTAAGTTGAGCTGCAATAAACAGTCTAGTGTAAATGTCCTTATGATAAAAAGATTTCTTTTCTTCTGGGTAGATGCCTATTAATGGGATTGCAGGATCAAATGGGAGGTCTAATTTGAGTTCTGTGTGGATTCTCCATACTTCCTTCCAAAAAGGCTGTATTACTTTGCAGTTCCATCAGTAGCGTAGAAGTGTTCCCTTTTCTTTAGACAGATAAATGCCAGCATCTACAGCTATGAGACTTTACGATGTGGGCCATTCTCACTGGAGTTAGGTGATATCTCAGGGTAGTTTTTTTTTTTTTTTCACATTTTTTTTTTGTAGAGACAGAGTCTCACTTTGTTGCCCTTGGTAGAGTGCCATGGCATCACACAGCTCACAGAAACCTCCAGCTCTTGAGCTTAGCTGATTCTCTTGCCTCAGCCTCCTGATTAGCTGGGACTACATGTGCCTGCCACAATACCTAGATATTTTTTTGTTGCAGTTTGGCCAGGGCTGGGTTTGAACCCACCACCCTCAGTATATGGGGCCAGCGCCTTACCAACTGAGCCATAGGCTAGGTGCCACCTTTTTCACATGCTTATAAGCCATTTGTCTGTCTTTAGAGAAGATTTTTTTCATTTCTTGCCCAGTGGGATTGTTTGGTCTTTTTTTGTTGATTAATTTGAGTTCTGTGTAGATCCTAGTTATGAAGTTTTTGTCCAATTCATAATATGTAAATATATTTTTTCATAATATGTAAATATCTTTTTTTCATATGTTTATAAGCCATTCATCTGTCTTCTTCAGAGAAGATTCTTTTCATGTTTCTTGCCCAGTTGATACATGGGATTGATGGGTATTTTTTTGTGGATTAATTTGAGTTCTGTGTAGATCCTAGTTATTAAGTTTTTGTCCAATTCATAATATGTAAATATCTTTTTTCATATGTTTATAAGCCATTCATCTGTCTTCTTTAGAGAAGATTTTTTTCATGTTTCTTGCCCAGTGATACATGAGATTGTTGGGACATTTTTTGTTGATTAATTTGAGTCCTCTGTAGATCCTAGTTATCAAGCTTTTGTCTGATTCATAATATGTAAATATCTTTCATCATTCTGAAGGTTGTCTGTGTTCTTTGGTAGTTGTTTCCTTAGCTGTATAAAAGTTTTTCAGTTTAATTTAAGTCCTATTTGTTTATTTTTGTTGTTGTTGCAATTGCCACAGAAGTCTTCTTCATAAAATCTTTCCCCAGGACGATATCTTCAAGTACTTTCCCTACACTTTGAGGATTTTTATTGTTGCATGCCTTGGATTTAAATTTTTTTTTTTTTTTTGAGACAGAGTCTCAAGCTGTCACCCTGGGTAGAGTACTGTGGCGTCACATCTCACAGCAACCTTCAACTCTTGGGCTTAAGCAATTCTCCTGCCTTCACCTCCCAAGTAGCTGGGACTACAGGTGCCTGCCATAATGCCTGGCTATTTTTTGTTGCAGCTGTCATTGTTGTTTAGCAGGCCTGGGCCGGGTTTGAACCTGCCAGCCCTGGTGTATGTGGCCTGTGCCCTAACCACTGAGCTTTGATACCTCTGGCTTTGTTTTTAATTACTAAGAATTGCCTTGGCTATATGGGGTTTTTTCTGGTTCCATACAAAACAAAGAATTATTTTTTCCAAATCTTGAATGTATGGTGATTGTATTTTAATGGAGATTAAGTTATTTTCTATATGCTGTATTGTTACTGATTCTACTATGGTCAGAGAACATACTTTGTAAAGTTATCTTTTCCTGAAATTTAATAAGTCTTATATGACCTGGCATATGATCTATGAATGGTCTATACCCACTTAAATTTCATGTTGATGATAAAATTTTTAAGCTTTAAAATATTAAAAGCTTTTTTTCCTTTAAGTCTACTCAGTACTTATCTACTTATTTACCGATATATGAGACATTTCTTTGTCTTCCTGGGCAACTTTGGATCACAATTATCCTCTTCAGCCATTATTCTGAGTGACTTTAAATACTCACATAGACGGCAAGATTGAACTTAAATCTAATCCTCTTCCACTGTGACAATCAATTCTTGTACTCCATTTTAGTAACTTACATAAACAGTTTTACTGTGCTGTCTGTCATCACTAGAAACTGGTTGACTTCAAGGTCTCCTCCTCAATTTTTCTCCTGATTCGTCAATTCATTCAGCTAACATTCAGTCAATGCCTTAGTGGTACAATGCAGATATTAAGGCTATGGAAGTGACTAAGATGTGGAAATCATAGTACAGTACAGAAGGCAAAAAATATTCTTAAGAAGTTGTTGGTAGTGTTTTTATTCATTCCACATTTTACAGATGAAGAAACCAGACTCTAGAAATTAAGCAAGCTTGTAGGCCCTGGATATACTGCTACTAAGTAGAAGAAGCATGTGTTAAAATCTTGTCTTTTAACTTAAAAATCAACTGCCATTTCTGTCATGCAACTGTATGTTGACTTCTATAGCAGTCTTCAGCTCTTTCATGTGTTTAGTGTATGTCGAGAGATCAGTATTTATCAGACACTGTCCTCAAGATGCCCTGATTTCTGTCCTTTTAGCACTTGTGGTGTGGTGAGAACCACAGACACATACTTTCAAGACAATACTTGTTTATCTGCTTGAAAATCATGTCCCCTTTCACTTCTGTCCCTTTCTCACTCCTTGAAAGCCTCTTTCTCTTTCCATTATGGATCCAAATCTTCTAACAGGTCACAAATTTGTGCTTCCAAACATGAGCCCGTATAAAGCCTCATGAAAAGATCATCTCTGAGCTAACAAGACTGGAGTGTAATATAGAGGAAAGTGGTAATTATTTAAAGAAAAAAATATCTATTAAGTATCACAAAGTTTTATATAATCTTTAGTGTGTAATCAGAACAACTGACTTAAACTTCCATTCCTGATACAAACATTCCCCAAAGAAAGGATCTTATTTTATGTTAAATATCTAATTACTGAACCATTTTCTCTATATGCCAATGCCAACATTGCATTAAGCATGCTACACATATTATTTCATTTAATCTTCCCATAATACCCTACTAGATATCTATTGTCTCTATCTTACAAATGAGGAAAACAAAGCTTAGAAAGGTTAGGTGACTTTCCTAAAGTAACACTTCTAGCACAGCACAGATTTAAATTCAGATCTAATTAATTCTAGTCTCCCCATTTCTTTTAGGGGGCTGGTGTTGCTTAGAAGCACATCCATATTAGGATGATCTTGCTCCTTAAAACCACATATTTATTATCTGACCTCTAAGACTCCCACTGGATACAGTGTTTGGATGGGGATAGCCCACGTTTGCCTTTTGTATGTGATTATCTTATTTCCATTGACAAATTCTTCTTTAGGATATGTAGAAAAGCTCTGATCTAAGAACTATTATCTTATAATTAAAAGCTTAGATGATAATCTTATTCTCCTCTTTTCCATGTTCTTGAGTGTCACCTCACACTTTCATTACAGGCCTCATGTACCTACTCAAAATCGGTTATTAATGAGTACCCCTGAGATTCACTGCTCCCTTCTCTGGGCTTCACCAGTCCAGTTAGCTGCCATATCCTGTCAAAGTCACTTTCTTAGTGGTTTCATATCTATTCCTTCCTTTGGCTTCCAACAGCTACAATGCTAGTTCAGGTCATTTGTTGCCTGAAATAGCCTCTTTTACTGCTCTCCCAACTGCAAATCTTGTATCTTTCAGTCTATTCTTCCTGTGGACCAGCCATGAAGAATGAATGCTATTCCTAGGCTCTAATTTCTTCTTTGGCATCTCATAGTCTGTGGAATAATGTCCAAGTTTCTTATCTGGTTAATCAAGAACCTCTAAATTCTGACCTTTAATCACTACTACAGTTTTACCTTTTACTGCTTCTATGCATATTTCTCTATGCTCACGTCAGACCTCAGGTAACAACAAGTAAAGGACTGAAGCCAGGGGTGTCTGCACCTGACACTATAGGAGAGAGTATCAGAATTGGTATTAGAGGAAGAGGGGAAATGCAGAATAAAGCCAAGGCTGGTTGCTGAGTGTCGCATGAGACACCAGAAGACCTCAGACCTCAGTAGCAGAGATCAAGTAATATCAAGTATATAATTATAAACAGAAAAGGACGGGAAATGGAAGAGCAACACTTAAATCTCTACCATGTGCCAGAACCTACATAAATTCCACCAGAGTTTTCTCATTTATTCCTTTCAACAACTATTCAAAATAGGAATCAATATTCACATCTAACCAATGTAGTCAGGGGTTCAGAGATATTAAGCAATTTGTTCAAAGTCTCATAGCTAGTCAGTGGCAAAGTCAGGAAATCTACTAAAGCCTAAAAAGACAAGGCAAGAATAAATGGTAAATTATTTACAATTCTGTCTGACAGTTCCAGAGGATAGGAGTTTCTGACTCAGTGTTTCTAAAAGGTTCCATGCTTACCAGGAAGGAAAGGGAGAGCAGCAGGCCTGCAGACATTTGCTTTACTTTACTAAAAGGCATTGCAGAGAAGAAAGGTGACTAGCCAAAGCTCCTGATAAACATGATTAACCTCTTGGAACTAACACTACTTCTTAGAAGAAAAGTTTTTAATGAAATGCTTTTTGCAGAATGGACCTGATCTGGCTAGGATTGCTTATAGTTAAACACCTGAAATCCATAGGCATGTGGCAGCATGGCTCCCTGAAAAATGTCACATATGCTATATAAGTATAAAAGGGCTGAAATAGCTCCCTCAGGTATTGTGAGGAGAACTCATCCATTAAATCTGAGCCAAACTGTATTTAGAAAGGACTGGAAAGAAGAGACGGCAGTGAGACCCGGACCTTTTCCTGCTCTATGTGTGCCTCACTGCTATAGCCTTGAAATTGTTAATAAAATTCAGTCCCAGCTAAAGTCTCTGATTCTTGCAAGTGTGTTTGGCAATCTAATTCCTTGAGCTCTCTCACATAACTGGTTGTGTTGTGCAGCTGTTTTAGGAAGCACATCCCCAGAAGTAGAGTGTAAAATAAGGTGCAAGTAGTTTATTTCAGAGGTGATCCCATGAAGCAAGTGAGGAAGCAGGGAGAGTAAGACAACAAAGGAAGAAAAACCAATATAAAGATATAACCTATGACAACACTAGAGGCTGCAGAAGTTCCATTCCATCCATACCAAGGAAGACGTGTCTAGAACACCCCACACAACTGGCCCCTAAAGAGTGGGAGGTAGGGATCCATACCCACCAACTTCCAACTTCTAATTGTATTTCTAGGCTGCTCTGATCCATGAGTACAGTGGGCTCCCACAGTATTACAGGAGGCCCTGGGTACACCTGAGCAAGCTTGCACTAAACTGTCTGCCACGGGAACGGGCTGCCACATGACAATACCAGTATTTTTGCAGCTACTTAAATTAACGTATTCCATTCTTTTTAATTTTCATACCTTTACTTATGCATTTCCCTTGGAAAGCCCCTTTTCTTATTATGCCAACTGAAATTACAATATACTCATCCATTGCAGCTTGAGCTGAAATGCCACCTCCTCCCTGAAAACTTCAGACCTCCAGATTAAAAAATAATCATATCTTTGACTTACCACCGCATGTTTTTTGGCCTGTATTACTGAAATATTTTTCTCCCTTTGTGTTCTAGGTCAGTGACTATGGTTCACCTAACGGACTATAACATGAGGCAAATACGCAAACTTTTCCTTTGTTTTCATGGGTGAATAACATGCAGCCCCATATATTTCAGTTTCACCACTTAGCAGTAACATTCTAATTGAGTTTTAAAATGTTACTAGAATTTGGTATTCCAAAGCTCCTTCTAGAATGTAAAGAAGTCTCTCATTCTAACTTCCATGAAGAAGTCTGACTACCCTGAAGGGCTTGGCAATTTGCAAAGTTTCAAGGGTACACATGTACAAGCACAAGGTGGTTGGAATTTCTGAAATTTGGGAGAAAACAATTTATTACAAATTCATCATCAGTTATTGTCTTGAGTCAGTTGTAGTTTTCGAGTAGTGTTATTCTACATTTTCAGTGATAAATTCTTACTCTAGTAGTCCCCCTCACCCACATTTTCAATTTCCATGGCTTCAGTTGCCAGAGGCCCAAAAATATTAAATGGAAAATACCAGAAACAAACAGTTCATTAGTTTTACATTGTGCACCACTCTTACTAGCATGATGAAACCTCTCACCATCCTGCTCCATCTTGCCTGGGACATGAAGCTTCCCTTTGTCCATGAATCCTCCTTTTGTCTGGTGTCTCCATATTCTAGACATTACCTCACCCACCAGTCCCATCAGTTATTCAGTTGCCTTCTGGGTTATCAGAACCATTGTCTTGCAGTACCTGTGTTCAAGAAACTCATGTTTTACTTAATAATGGCCCCAAAACAGTTGCGTAGGGATGCTGGCAATTTGGTTATGCCAAAGAGAAACTTTAAAGTGATAAAGTGAAAAGGTGACAGTATTCAACTGAGTAAGGAAAGAAAAAATTGTATGCTGAGTTTGCTAAGATCCATCCATGAAATTGTCATGAAGGAAAAGGAAGTTTGTGCTAGTTTTGCTGTCACACCTCAAACTACAAAAGTTACAACCACAGTGCATGTTAAGTGCTTAGTTAAGATGGAAAAGGCGTTAAATGTGTGAATGGAAAACATGAACATAAACATTTTCCAACTAATGACAATCAGGTTTGGTAGTGTCATAGTTTTAGGTCCCCTTCGGGAGGGGAGAATACTGTATATCAAACTAATCATTATCAGTAGGAGTAGAATTTCTCCATAATGGTTAAAAGCAATAATTTTCTGAGTTTTAATCCTGGTGTCACCATTTATTAGCTGTGTAATATTGGACACAGCTTATGTTTCAGTTTTTTCATCTGTAAAATATGGAAAATAAAAGTCCTTATAGGATCACTGTAAGGACTGCATAAGAAAAATGCTTAGAACAGTCCCCAACATACAGAAAGCTCTCTACCTAAGTTCTGACCATCATCAACTTGGGTGATTGTGGATTGTTCATTGACCCTGGTGGATATTTGGTCTTTAATTTTCTACTAACTAAAATCTGAGTAGCTCATACATGCCTACGTATCACTCTATTAATGTTCCAACCTCTATACTGGGAAGTAGGAAAGGAAGAAAGGATGGGGTTATGGGCCATGACATCTTTTATTCTGTGCAGTGAGTCTTGGTTAAAAAAAAAAAAAAGTGTGGGTATCACCATCAGTTGTTATCATCAGACTGTTTCTTCTACTACCCTGTAAACTCCCGAAGGGCTGAGACCACATCCAGGCTATCAAAGTACCCTCAAAGAGCTAGGTTCAGAGATTTGTAGTTAATTAAGAAGTATGTGCTGAGCTGCCTCTTTCGAAGCTCTGCGACAGTTATACATTTGCTCATCTATTAAGAATCTCGTTATCAAGCTTAGAAGATGATTCTGGGGAAATCACAGTTATTAAAACAAGGTACCCACCCTTATGAAGCAAGTGTTTCAGTGTGGAAGAAACACTAGTATACATATATCAGTTCCCAGGACACATATGTCAGTTCCCAGTAAGGGCCATGAAGAAAATAAAGCACAAGGAGACAGAGTGATAGGGGTAGGAAGTATTATTTCAGAGAAGGTAGTTGGAGAAGGGCTCTCACAGAAGAAACCATTTGAGCAAAGAGTTGAAGTGAAGGTAGGATCTGTGCATATATTTAGTATTCCAGATAGAATACTCCAGAAGATTGTGTGCAAATTCAAAACAAAGTTTCACTGCTCTGCTACAGTAGATCTTTTAATGTAATCCAAAACATTTATTAATAGAGGTGGGTTCTCGAGGCTGTAAAGCTCAATAAGAACCATACAATAGGTACACAGAATGAAGTTTACCCTTATGGAAGCCAGGTTTTCTTTTGCACAAAATAGTTTTCAGTTAAGTCTAACCATATGGCTGTGATCTCTGGAAGAATCTAAATGATCATGTGCCTGGCTTAGGACAGAGGTACTAGGACTATGGCACGCATATGGTGATGAGGGCTTATGCTACTGTCTTTGCAAAAATAAATATGCAAAACCTTCCCTATCTCATAATCAAGAATGTTGGTTTTAGGGAGAAAATAAAATCATGTGTGAAGCTTAAATGGTTCTAAAAGCAAGCTGAATTGCTACTTTAAAAAAATTAAAATTAGTCATTCATGAGAGAGAATATAAATGCATATATGTGACTACTTAAAAGCTTCATTACACTTATGTGCTTTTGGGGGGACAATTTAGTTGCTGTAAGGAAGGCTGCTTGTAAAACAGCTCTTCACTTGTAATACCGGCTTGATTTTCACCATCTAAAACCTCCTATGACCTAACATAGAAGAAAAAGACAAGAAACACTAGCATTATTTCTCTTATACTTAAAGATGCATTTAAAAAAAAATATGAGTTAATACATTGTGATATCCATAAGTGAGCATTCATAGCTAAGGGTCAGCAATGTGATAGAAAAAGTAATAAGACCATGTTGAGAAAAAATGGAGTAGTCGACAGGAAAATCAACCTCATTTATAATAATATTCTAGTGATCAGCAGGTGTATAACTCTCCTAGCGATGGTCATTAATGACATTCATTTCAAACTTAACATCTATATTTGCAAACCACTTGAGAGTAAAATTACTTTCAATTCAATCTTCAATTTGCTTTTATATCTTCATCTTTGATTGACAATTTTTTTTTCACAATGGTAACCTCAGTGAGAATCTGAGTAAATGACAGCAACCATCCAAGAGTGTAGGTAAACTCATTCACTCAGATTACCTATTCACTTTTCTTCTGTATGCACTATCATTTACAACCATTTGTGAACATTCACTTCAGGTTAGAACAAACTTGCAAAACTGATGTCAGATTTCTGATTATTTGATTCATTTATTAGAATCATTTGTTCTTAAAGCCAAAATGGTTTTTATTTTCCTTATCTTGGCCTAAAAATTACCAAATTTGAATGCACATTTTCAGTGATGCTATCAAATAACTCTAGGCAAAATTACAGGGAAACAGTGAGACTGTAAAACAGAATTTTTTAAAAAATGTGTGCACTGATATTTAGGTATGTAGTTAATATGGCGTGTACTGCATTTAAAGGCCAATAGATGCAATTCCATTGCCTCCCTTAGTCATTACAATGCTAAGTGTGAAAAGTGCTTCACAATTACCATGGGGAATTTTATCCCATTAGTTTTTCCTAGATTCCCTTCTGCTGAAGTTTAAATTCACTGAAGATTCTGTTCTCCCTAACAGAGAAGATAGCAATCCTGAACCTAAGACACATTCTTATTAAAACACAGTGTAGCTCATTCCTTTTTTAAAAAATAAGTTAACATATAATGATTATTTTATACATATAATTTTAAATCAGTAACTGGTACTCTTGGAAACTTTCTCTGAACATAGGGGCTTCAATCCCTTCTTTAAAAACAGCATTACTAAGGTATGATTTACATGCCATAAAATTCACCATTTTTGGTGTATAGTTCAAAAATCTTTAGTATATTTAAAGAGTTATACAACCATCACCAGAATTCAGTTGTAGAACATTCCCAGCATCCCGGAGAGATCCCTCATCCCTTTTTGCAGCTAGCCTCCACTCAAACCCCCACCCTCTGAAGATCATTAATCTGGATTTGGCCCTACATTGGCCTTTTCTAGATATTTCATGTAAGGGTAGTAAAAAAAATGTTTTGCATCTGCCTTATTTCACTTAACATTATGTCATTAAGATTCCCTCATGTTGTAGCCTCTATCATAACTTTTAATTGCAGATTAGTGCTCCAATATATAAATATACCATATTTTGTCTATCAATTCACCAGGAGAGTTAATGGAACTATAGGTCACTTCCAGGTTTGGCCAATATGAAAGATGCAAATATTGTAACTAGTCTGTAGTTTGTTTTCATTTACTTAATGGTGTCTTTTGAAGCAGAAAATTTAAAAAATTTCAATTTTCAAATTGACCATCATTTTCTTTTATTGATTGTGTTTTTGGTGTCATATCTATAAACTCAATTCTTTTTTTTTTTTTTTTATTGAATCATAGCTGTGTACAATAATTCAATCATGGGGTACAGTGTACGGGCTTCAGATACAATCAGAGTTATTTTCATCAACCTGATTGCAATAACATTCAAGAGTCTTTCTCATTACTTTGTGAGAACAATTTTGATCCATGTTTTGAAGTTTTCTCCTAACCCTTCAAATATGCACCACAGGTGTGATCCCGCCCTCTATCCTCACTCCCCTCACCCTCCCCTTCCCTCCCTCTCCCCTTTCCCTATCATCTTGTGCAATACGTGGGTTGTAGCCTACACTTGAAAGATATAACTTTGAGGTATTCTTAACTGTAAATGATACTCTCCTGCAAACTGAGGACAGAATCAGGCTTAATAAATGTCACAACAATATATTACCTTGCCCTGGTTCTCTGGCTGCCTGTGTAGCAGACGAGTCAATGTGAGATACTGTCCATGGTGCCTTGCGTCTAATAGATTTAGCAGACAGAAGCTGAGGTTTTTAATACTGGGAACTGGGCCCCAGAAGTCTGGTTAGAATGAAGCGGCTTGGTTTGCCCTCTCCTCAGGACAATTCAGAGATAAGAAAATAGTCTCTGACTAGAAGGCAGGTGGTGGTACAGGAGTAGAATGTAGGGAGGGATGAGAATGAAAAAATGATTCAAACCCTGACTTTGTGGGTAACTGAAAGACATGGCGTGAGGCAAATGGTTTGTGTGAAGGGCCCTGAGGTCAGCCAGTAACAGCCGAGGAGGTTTTGGACTAGAGAATAGTGGGTGAAATGGAACAGATGGAGGCCGTATTAGGCACTGAGGTCACACCAGCCCTAAGGAGAAAAGTTGGCATGAATTATGCGGCCACATTGTAAATGCAAATATGAGATTGCTTAGCCAATTAAGGAGGTAATGAATGAAGAATGGATTGGAAGGTGACACGTCAAAGTTGCCAGAGTTATCATATGTCATTTAATCACAGTGATACTTAGCACGCAAGAAGAAACCATGATCAAAAGGGGCATGTTTAGTGCAAAGAGCAAATTAATTGAAATGATGAAACACTGTCAACTTAACCCCTCAAATAACAGTGTGAAAATGGGCAAATTACTTATCCTCTTTGTGCTTTTTTTTTTCTCATTTGCAAGTGAAGATTTTTATAGCACCAAATGTAGCACAAAGGGCAGAAATGGAGGATTACTCTAATCTCAATTCAGTTAAGCAGTTGTTATCAAAGTGAAGTTTTTGTTCTTACAAAAAGAGAAGTACATTATATTTGCCAGTATATGCAAGGTAATAATACTATAAGAAAATCATATTGAGGGTAAGATAAGGAAGAGGTTAAGGTCTTGAGTTTGAACTCCTATAGATCTGTGATTGAATCCTAAATTTGCCCTTAATTGCTACATGATGCCTACTTTTATGAGCCTTAGATTTCTTGTCTGCAAAATGAGTATGATCCTTCCTCCATCAGTGGTTAAGGGGACACCTGTTAGGTTAGATAATATCTCCAAAGTACATAGCAGACAATGTGCCTTTCTTGTGACTTGGTTCTATAATTGAGTCTTCCATAAGGAAGAAGAGAAGAAATGGCCTGAAGCAGGTGGAGAGTAGCATCAACTGGCACAATAATCATAAAACTGGGAAAATGTGATACAGTCCAGAGTAACTTACACCCAACAGGATGATGGTATTGGTGTCATGTCTTGGCAATGTCACGGGAGTCGTGATGGGAAGTCACGTGTCTGTGTTCTTCTCTCACATTTCCCTGACAGAGGAAGTTGAGGCAGGTCTGTGAGGAACCCGCCTCTGAAATACTACTTCACAAGTCTCTCCAGGACCCTGAATAATGCCCAGTGATCCCCACCTCCTGGTATTCACGCTCTTTATAATCTTCTCTTGTGTGTGGGCTGGACCTAGTAACTTGCTTCTAATGATAGAATATGACAGAAAGGATGAAATGTCACTTCTGCAATCAGTTTACAAAAGTCTGAGACTGTCACTGGTCTTTCTGGGATTCTCTCCCCCTGACTCTTCTTGTTTGATTACTCTGATGAAACTGGCTGGCATGCTGTGAGCTGCCCTATGGATCTGCAATGACAAATCCAGTTAATTATAAAATAACTTCAAGTTTGGAGCAGATTAAAGACCATATCGATATTAAAGTCTTATGTTTTAGACTGCATGTTGAAAAGCTATGTAAATGTAGAGTAGGATACCATTTATATTATTAAAAATTTGGCTTATAATACCTATGCCTGTGGGCTGTTGCATACACTTAATAAGCTAATGCTTATAAGTATAGGGACACTGGTTCTTATTTTTATTTTTGTTTTTTCTTTAAACTTTATTATGTTCAAGTTTTTTTAAAAAAAAATTAACCAGAAATCAGAATTATTTTTTGTACTTAAAAATCAGCCCAAATTCTCTTATTTCTGTCACAGTTTGGCTTGATAGGCTACAAAATAAACCAAATGCTATTTATAGTGAACTGTACTAAATAGCAAAGGGGTAAAAATCTCTACATAGGGAAAAAATATTTCTAAATCTAAACTTCCATAAAATGAAAAAAAAATCTAGATATATTTATAAAGTATGGAAATGTATTTCCTTTTTGTTATTTTTCATTGCTTTTATAATTTTTCAGAAGACAAAAAGAATTTTAAAAATAAATATAAAACAATGATTCATATTCAACTCCTATTTTGATCTTTTTTGGAAGTCAAAGATTATTTAGTAAAAATTCAGGACAACTCAGTGTTGCTCATGTACTAAATATCAGGAATCTGGTTTAAATAAAATTTATCAAGTGGGAGATGGTAACCTAGAAGTTAGTCATAGAAATAGTAGCTTTTGCATATTTGTGGGTCAAGTGGCCAAGTGTTCGTATTTAATAAATATCATTCAAAGGTTTTCCAATACTATTTTATGGGGCTTGGGTTATATCAAAACGAAAACTCCTTCCCTCATGGCGCTTCTCAGTGGTTCTCAACCTTCCTAATGCTACGGCCCTTTAATACAGTTCCTGTGGGTCATGACCCACAGGTTGAGAACTGCTGGTCTATAGGGACAGACACGAAACATTAAACCTAATGGATAATAAATCATTCAATGGTAGAATTAGTACAGCAGTATAGCAGGTAATTTGGACATGTCTGGCTTTTTTCCCTTTGAATTTTTCCTTGGTAGTGTTTAGGGCTACTGAGAGAGCCATCACCTGTGACATTCTTAATTACATTTGGTGATAGCATGATGTTGGAAAGGAAGTCCTGGGCAACTACTCATAGAGGCTCAGGATATGGGAATTTAAGAGGTGTGATAAAATCATTATAGAAATGAATGTATTAATCTTTGAAGATCTTAAAAATAAAATAATAGTCAATTCCTTCACAGATACGCATCTCTGGGAGAAGTATATTGACCTATGGAAAATCACATATATTTTTTATCATATTTATGTTAATATACTATTTTATCATGAAGAAATGTCCTCTCATAATTGGTAAAACAAATGACATGAAAATAAGGTTGATGAATTAGTAAAATTATTTGTCAGATTTAAGGTTTTGAAACAGTAAAGAACATCTGTAGGTGGAGCTACTCCCACCATCCCAAGTACTAAAGGTTAATTTGCACTTTTCATTCAGGAATCCTTGGTATATGGTAGACTTTCCTAATCCAAGGCAATCTAGCAGTTAGAGTTTTGCTGCAAGAAAGAGAATACATTCTATATAGTTCAGGCAGAAAACGGATTTATTAGAGGATATTTGTCTTGCAGAACATCTAGGTGCATCAAATACTGAGCTTGGATGCTCTAACTTAAGATAGGAACTATGCCTATCACAGGCGCTTTACCATAACTCCTATTGCCATCTGCTAGTTAGTTGAGTGTGTGAAATAAAGTCAGGAACCAGAGGCAACAGTTTTTCTATAATTGATGCGGTAAACTCAACAGCTCAACAAGGTTGTGCTTGCCAGAAGAACTCCTCAGCACACGATATCCACTTTTGTCTTTCCTGTCTCCCATAAATGAGTCTGCTTACGGACAAATGTCTACACCTGATGTCCACAGAACCTGGGAATCATAATTTAGGGATTCTACCTCTAGGGAAGGCTGCATTCATGATACTGGAGAACCACCAGAATGAGGGACAAATATTCAAAGAATTTGGAGGTGCCATAAATGACTGATTTATCTTGAGAACTATGTGCACATTTTTTACTAATAATCTTTTTCTGATCTCTCTGCATTTATTTTGAATCCATTAATGCTTACTTCCCCCAAAGCCCAAATTATACCTGTGAAAGAGCTGAATTATATTATTAAGGAGGTAGTTACTTCTCTTGTCAGGGTAGTGGGCATAAAAGGAGAAGTATATTGGCCTTTTCACTTATTTTCTGTTTATGCTTAGGCTAGTATATACTGATTATGTTTACAATTAGAAAAGTTGCATGAATATTCCTATCAGAGGTTTTCTTTATTTTTAATTTTTTTTTATTTCAGTATATTACAGGAGCACCCACATTTTGATTAAATGATCTGCATTTGTACACTTTAACTCAGTGTTGTAAGTGCACTCTTCACTTCGCATGTGCATTGGACTTGTTAGGTGTGAGTTCGCCCTCCCCTCCTCCCCTTCCGCTACTAGATTTCCATGAATTTTACTTCCATATGTTCATATAAGTGTCAATCAACTCGTTCCAATTTAGTACTGAGTACACGTGGTGTTTGTTTTTCCATTCTTACAATACTTCACATAGATTAAGAAACATCTCCAAAAACCTGGCAAACCCAAATTTGCATGGCATCCTTGTGAAGGGGCTATGCTAATCTTCTCCGGATCATTCCAATTTTAGTATATGTGCCGCTGAAGTGAGCACTGGAGGTGGTTTTTTATTTTACAGTTCTTTGTCTCAAGAACTCCTCCTAATAGAGCCCATTGTTGCTGCTGTATTTCCTAGCTGGTTTTGAGCACAGAGTACTGGGACAGATGCTACAGGTGAGGTCTTTATGCTCATTTCATCACTATCTATATATAGGTCATGCTGAAAGTTTAAAATGTCTTGGGAAGTTGCTTGATTTGGTTCTACTTGAGAATATAGAGGTTCTTTTACTATGAAATATAGAAAGTCAGGAGGGAAGTGTTTACTCTGAGATTGTTCACCTTAGAATGTGAGGGATATCCTCTTTGGAGGAGCAATGGCTTGATATTTGGATTTCTGTCATAAATGATTGCTCTCATTTCAACAACAGAAGGCTGCTATTCTATAGATTCAATTCAGTAAATGGCTAGACAAAGCTCGGATCTTCCTCCCTGGTCTGCTTAATAGATACCTGCAAAGTGGAAAAAATGAAAGAAAATCTATCCCCTCTTTTTCTAAGAGAAAGCTATTTTCAGCTGGCAATCCTGTAGCACACTCGAGGGATAGCATTATGTGGGTAATGTAAAAGTGCCATACCTCTCAAGTAAATGGACACTTATCTTATCCCATGCAGTTATGAAAAGGTAATTGGAGTCCAGAGTGTAAAGTATAATGGAAGGTTATTGAGTCATTTTAAAATGGGTGGATTTTGCACTACGTGTGTTATATCATTCTTTATGGCCTAGAATCTTTTGTGTAAGTTTGCTTTTAGAATTTAATAAGCCTAGAGCTAGAGAACTTGGAACTTATTTGTTCCCTCTCACGAATCCAAACTTGGTATCTCTCTGACTCCCAGGGAAACTGATATCACTAAATAAGAACCGTTTCAGTGTTATTTGGATTATTTTTTAGTTACAGCATAAAAAACAATAAATAAGACAGCCTACCTTTTGGTGTTTTTCTCAAGTGATAGAAGCTGAGCTTCTTTCCAAATCTAGGGGCTGAAAACCTCTGTTGAAAAGGTCAGAACTCCAGCCACTTACCCAGGACTTCCAGCTGCACAATATATGACCCAAGTTGTACTTTAATAAGATCTAAATCATAAGAATTACTTTGCTAGCTACTCTATCGAAATAGATGAATCTTTTCTTCAAAGGAAACAAAGGATGTATTAATTTGTTAATATTTTTTGTCTAGAGCTATTCTAAACCTAGCATCATTTTGAGAAATAGAATGATAATAGCTAGTGAACTCTTTTAAATTTTCTTGGGCCCATTTATGGAAGTATCTCAACTGGTGTTCATTCCTATATTTTCCCTGTTAGTGGAAGAGGGAAGAGCAGCTATGTGAATGCATGCCAAGCATTGTGAAAAAAAATAAATAAATTTCTATGTGTTTAAGTTGCTGGTAGTAGGGAGTGTGTGAATTACAGAAAAAAATGCATTTCTTTGCCACAATCTCCTTACACCTTAAATGTTTTCCTTGCATACTATTTCTCTGATAATAGTGACTTCATCATCAAAACAGTACATTACATTTTTTAACCACTATATTTTCATTCTTTGCCCTCAATTTGAATACCAATCGGATCTCCAAAAACATCTAGTATTTCTATCTTCATTTCCACTGTCTGTCTTAAAATCTTAATTGAACAATTTCAATAATTTTCCAGCTGGTGTTCTTCCTTCAGTCGTATGCTTCTTTCTTTTCCAGTGGTTCACAACCCTGACTTCAAGACCCAACTATATCCTGACCGGTTCAGAAATGTGTTTCATACTTTTGGCTAATAATAACAAAACTGCTAAATTTGGGAATAATCTGCATACTGTATAAATAAAAAAAGAATTAGAATAATTCTTTACTACCATTTTTCTTAAGCAGCATTCATTCCAGTATTTTTTTTTTGAGAGAGATATGGAAAAGCATTAAATTTAGCTATCTTAGTGGTTATGTTTTAAATATTCCCAAGAGATGTTTTTTCTTTCAGGTAAACATCATCTACCATGTGTATCGCAGAAAAACCAATTGAGGACCATAATATAAAAACCTACCTATGTTCTTATCATGACAAAAAAAATGGATTGGCCTCATCCCTCCATATACATTTCCATGATTTTATACTCTCATTCCACCCACGCCCCCACCATGGTCTTTTGCCATTCAAAACTACTCATCTCTCCACTAATGGAAGCATTTTTTGAAGTTTATATACTTTGCATACTGTGTTGTCTTTATTTATTTATTTTTTTTGAGACAGAGTCTCACTTTATCGCCCTCAGTAGAGTGCCATGGAGTCACACAGCTCACAGCAACCTCCAACTCCTAGACTTAGGTGATTTTCTTGCCTCAGCCTTGAACCACAGGCGCCCGCCACCATGCCCGGCTATATTTTGTTACAGTTTGGCCAGAGCTGGGTTTGAACCGGCCATCCTTGGTATCTGGGGCTGGTGCCGTACTCGCTGAGCCACAGGTGCCACCCTGTGTTGTCTTAATTTTAAATGTCCATCTTTCTATCTGTGACCTTGGCATATCATCTTTCCTGAAGACTTCCTTAGACACTATCTAAGCAGGAATAAGTATCCATAATTTGAATATACTTCTATTACAGTACTTATCATATGACATAATTCTAACAATCATTCCCTAAAGTCAAGTTCACTTAACACGAACATTTATATTTAAATAACGTCTTTATTAGTTAAGACGATCTTGATGACAATAGAAATTGTTCTGTATTCTTTTAAGATGGGCAGTCAGATGTGGCCACAAGGGGAGATGTGGGAGAAGCTCAGAAGTTTATTCTTCTCACAGGTCCTAGGAACAGGAGGCACAACAAAACCTCACAGGGTCATGAGGGAAAGCACCAGGTGTTCAGGAGGCACAAGGGACAGGTTAGGGGGAGAATCCTATTTATTGGGATTTCTACCAAAAAGGCAAGGAAAAGTAAACAGTTTGGGTAATTTCAGTAGAGTTTGAGTTATTAGGTTGATCCTTAGTTACCTGGTACTGAGGTGGTTAAGGAGACAAATGCTACCTCTCAGGAAGAAAAGGCCAGATAAAAAAGGTATAGCTCTTGACTGGTCAGTTTGCATATCAAAGGCATGCACTGGCTGGGCGCTTGACTATTTCTAACATTAGTTATCCCTGAGAGAAATAGTATCTCTCCCAGCTAGAAAGGCCTTTAAAATGTCAAAACATCATAATATACAGAAAACAAAAAATACAGACAATACAGAAGTGAATTGCCCCATGCAGATAAATATAGAAATGAAACTGAAAGTTAAGACTAGTAAAGGATTTCAATAGAAGTTAAAATTTTACAATAAAGCTGAGGCGAATGATATGAAAACAGCTTAGGAAAAATAAACATTAGCATGGACCTATAGTTCTGTTAAGTAATTTGGAAGCTAAGAGGCAGCTAAAAGATGCTGATGCTTGATGCTTCATCTCTAGAATCATAGTGATAACTCCTATGATAGTCTGAGGATTTATTTCTATATGTTATAACCTAAAAGTAATTGAACAATTTAAATAGAAAACTAAACTGAAAAAATTCTTAGAACTAGTCTGAGAGCATAACTTTTAATTCCTCTTAAGTATATCAATGGATGGCAGTTTCTGGTTTCTTACATACAGAGAGCAATCAGGGGGAAAACAATCAATCCTCTCATTGCTTGACTTAGTTTGGACTTCTGGAGCTCATCTGAGAATCGAAAAGTTGACCTTAGTGGAAGTGGGAGATGAGACACACAATGTAAGCAGCCTTCCTGAATAAAAAGATCAAAGAGGGCTCCAAAGTTGGGCTAGTCAAGACCCACAGACAATTTTACATTATGACTTTGCAACTTCAGTTTTAAGACCAATTTCAGGGGAAGAAGCACCTTTAGTTTATAGACTCTCATATGTCATATATACTTAGAAAGGATTCTCTCTTAACCCCCACATCAAAGTGAGAGCTTTCTTATTTGTGTCCAGAGAGCATGCAAGAAGCAAAGTTTAGCACCAACAAATGCAAGGCTCTTTGTTGCTGCTGAAACATTTTAGGGTTGTCTGGGGTTGGCCTATTGATTTATTGCTGCGGGTGAATACAGCAGCAAGAAAGGAATAAGAGCGACAGCCCAAGAGACTGAAGCTTTTGATTTATTGACAAAACAAGTGTAGCCCTCTGGCCACTCTTAAAGCACCACCTTTAGAAACCAGAGTTTGTTTCTATTCTGAATAACCTTGAAGATGCGTGAGGATGCCTCTTCTCCAAATCCTAGAACCTCACTGTTAATGAACAGTGAAGTCTCCTATGCTACTTTCACAGCAGTGAAACACAGTTTTTCTCATCAGCTGAAAGAAACTAATTTCTATCTTAATTCCAGTAAAATGAAAAGGTGCTTTGTATGGATGAGTTTCTAATAAAAATGCTCTTATGGTATTGCTAGGGCTTGGGTGTTTGTCTACGCCAAACTTCATGTTGAAATTTGATACCTTGCCCCCGGTGGAAGGGACTGTATTCATTTGTTTCCTGGCCAAGGAACCCATACACCTATATATACCCTGAGGCTAGAGGCCTAGAGGAGGAGATGGGGAAAGACCGGGAGAGGAAGGGAGAGAGCATCTCTCTCCCCACTTGAAATCTCTCCCTCTACCAGGAGCTTTGGGGTTTTCTGTATTCTTTTCTGTAAATCAATTCTGTCTTACCACGGAGGGGTGGGGGGGGGGAAATAATGTAATGAAGAATAATAAAATGCATTTATTTAAAATTCTGTAAGGACAGGGATGATGTCAAATTTATTTGTTTGTCACTGTTTACAGGTAGGTATCCAACAGTAATGGCCATTGGTCCATAGCCTTAGCTGAACATTAGAATTATCTGGGGAGATTTTTAAGTACAGCTATGTAGTCTACCCACCTAGAGTCATATTTAATGATGTGTGTAGGGACCCAGGATCAGTGCATTTTTAACGTACTGTGCCATGTGTGTGTGTATATAAGTCATGCTAGTTTTGAGTCTGTGGCCTCATGAAGCAACTATAACCCAGATGTCTCTTGCCCTAATAGAACACTGTGGTCTCAAGAAAAATAAATTTTTTCTACTGTGGCCGTCAATGTACAAGAGATGTGTGAGTTACACATGCTGCACAAGGCCCATAGGCTCAAAGCTAGTGCAAGTGAAATAAAACTCACATGGCAGTTAATGTGCTCGACCTAATAAAACATTGCGGCCCCAAGGAAAAAAAATATTTTCCTAGTGTGGCAGTCAACGTGTTAAAGCTCTCCAGGTGATTCTAATGTACAGCCAGGTCTGAGAACCAATATTCTAAGCCAGTGCTTCTCAGTCCTTGACTATACGCTAAGATCACCTGGGAGCCTTTACCAGCGTATGTACCTCACCAGCAAAATTCTGGTTTATTTTGTATGAAATGATGGTTCTGGGGCTAACATCTTCCCAAGTGATTCCAAAGTTGGCCAGAGATGGGAACCATTTGTATTAGTGTTCAATACTCACCTGTATTGAACCTGAACGAAGAGTTCACCACACAATTCAATTAGGAATCACCACACATGACCAGTTATATGTGGTAGTGTTCTCGTGCTCATTTCTCTCCCTTCACAATAGAAACCGGTTGAGTCCCTTCGCTAGCACTTGTCTCTTTGCTAATCCACACCAAAGTTTTCTGAACTCTCCCCCGTCCTTTTTTCTTCTCCTCCTATTATGTTACTCACTGTTCCAGGGCGCTTTGGGACACATCAAGTTCATTGCTTCCTTGAATTAGGGCCTTTGTAACTATTGCATGATAATCCTCAGTTTCATATCTGCACTTATCCAGAGTTCACACTTTAAATTCAAAGGCCATTGTATCCCTACTTACCTTCCAGACTCCCTAGTTCACGCCTCACAGAGCACCTGGCACAAAGCCTGTCACAGAGAAGGTGCTCGATGAGCATTTGTTAAATGGAGTGAACTTGTCAGCTGTATTTTAATCCCCTGAGCTCCCCCAAAGTGCCCTGCGCTGTCGGTGCTGTCTTACTGACTCTGATCTGTAGCCTTTTCTTCCCAGAAACCTGTTCTGAACCAGGCTGGCCTGAGCCGGGAGCAGAAGCAAAAAGATCAACTTCCAAATTGAAACTAGACTAAAAACGCAGCTTCCAACACTTAGAAGTAAGGGATAGCTTGATTCCTCTGAAATGTTACTTCTCATGTTTTCCAAATTGATATTTATCCTCTTTTAAAAAATCTTTTAAAAGTATGTTTAAAGGAACTACACTGGGTGACACCTGTGGCTCAAGGAGTAGGGCACCGGCCCCATATGCCAGAAGTTGCGGGTTCGAACCCAGCCCCAGCCAAATAAATAAATAAAATAAAGGAATTACACTATCTGCAGAGCCACAGAACATTCTGACGATTTCTGAGGAATGGCAGGTGAATTGCCTCTTATCACCGAAAGCCTTCCCTGCCTAATGTCTTGCTGCAGGAAACAAGAACATCAAATAATGGGACCAGAATGGTTTATAGCTTGTGAAGTGTGGCACAAAGCCTAAGTGGTATCATAGTTCAAACTATTACCAAGAAGAAGGCTAAAAAAAATCCTATTTGCCCTTGTGAAACTTTGCACCTAACTTGCAAAGCACTGATGTAGCCACGAGAACATCAGCTCCAGGAGGGCAGGAACTTGGTCTGCTTACTGCTGCATCCCTCGTGCCAAGAATGGTAACGGCCCGGAACATATGTGCTAAATAATAAATTAATGAACGAAAAAGAATTTTCACACAGTGAGAAAAAATACAAAGTATAAGATTTTAAAGTAAATTGTAATGGTAAACTGGGAGCAGCTTACTGTCAGGTCAAGAGTATGGGAGTTGAGTGTCTAGACAGGAGAAGTCAGAGAGAACCCCCACAGCATTTTTCACCCTTCTTTTGTGTATGTGCCATTGTTTCAGAGACACAGCTCCTAAATGGGACAAGGATGTAATTCATGGCCTGCATTGGGGACCAGGAGGTAATAGGCCTGGTGCATTATTAATTGCTTTGCGAGCGCCTAACCATGTAATTGTTTTAACAACTAGCAGGTGGGAAAGAGTTCCAGGTTTTTAAGGTCTCAAATTCTTATCGAGGGGAGATTAGTGAATGTGAGTGAATCAAGACAGGGTTCTGGGTAAGGCCACAGAAATGTTACTTTAAAAACAAAGGAAAAAGATGGCCCATCGGTATATGAAAAGTCAAGAAAAAGCAGCACTGGGTTCAATTCAAGCAAGTCAAAGGAATTCCTTCCTGGGAAGCTTATCTTCTTGGGTTCCAAGGTCAGGGAAGCCTTAGGCCATCACAGGTGTTGCAGATCTAATCCTTTTTTGCAGCATTTCCAACTGAGAAACAGGATTCAGCTGGCACAAGCAGGATGTAAAAAACAGCTCACTCCCCCTGGGTGCTGCCTCAGACCCTGCTCCAACAATTCTGAGTTACTAACTTACTTTCCTAATATAACTTTATAATGGTGCTACTGTGGTTAAGATACATTCAGTAGAAACCATTTCCCCAACATGAGTCAACAGGAGTTTCTTGACTGAAGATGGGGCTATGCCCCAATAAACCCATTGAAAAGTGAAAACATTTTAGTCATTTTAAGTCAAAGAACTGTAGGTTGGAGACTCTACTTAATGAATTTTCAGCTTACAGTGGATTTATGAGAACAGAATCCCACTGTGAGTCAGAGCACCTCACACATCCCCGCTGCAGTTTCTTCTTTCCTCTATTTCTAGGAGAACCTGAGGCTGTTTTTGTCATTGCCTTCTCCACTGAGGTGAGTTTTCCCAATCCTGGGAGTGTCTCCTTTCAGGGTGAAGGGAGAAGTTAACCCTGAAACTATACTCAGAAAGGCTTTTCTGTCGCCATTTTGTCAGTTGAGTGTAGATGGTAGGGAATGGACCTGTGCTACGTGAAGGTTGTACAGGGCTAACTGACAACTGGAGCTCTTTGTTCTCCACACTCATGCTCATCTTGGGATTGAAACATCCACCCGTCTTCTCTCTTTATAGTAAGTTCCAATTTATCCTTCTAAATCTTTCTAAATGTCCTACCTTTGTGGCATCATCCAAAACAGATAGGCATTCGCTCCCAATCAACTCTCACTTCTTGAACTGCAACCATCACTGAAGTCACTGGAGAGTTTTCTCATTAGCATTCAGGCCATTCCTAGGCCGTACGTGTCTTTGTTGAGGAGACTGAGCAAGCAGGGTGCTCCTTAGCACAAGGAGTGGCATGCCTCTCTCAGAACCCACCAGTGAGGGAGTCAGATGCTAGAAAACTCTGGGAAGTTCATGGAACCCTCTTCCCAACTCTGCATCTTGTCTGTTAGAAAAAGTTTACCATCTTAGCAATTATGAATTGGGCTGCAATAAACATTCTGGTACAGATATCTGTATTGTGATGTGATTTTTGGTCTTCTGGATATATACCTAGTAAGGGAATTATAGGATCGAATGGCAGATCTAGTTTTAGATCTCTAAGTATTCTCCAAACATCCTTCCAATACATCAGTTTTCATAGAGCCTTGGTTTCAAGTTTCATGGGCATGTTCCTTAACATCTCTGAAACTTAGTTTTCTCATCACTAAGTTAGGAATAAAAGAAAATTTTTTCTCCCTCTTTCCTTTTCTCTGCCATTGTGGTATGTGATGAACTCCATTCCTCGCTGTGTCTTCTAACAAGACTTTCAGAATCAAACAGTTTCTGGCCAAAAAACAACAAAGTCATCCCATTCCCTAGTGAATTCAAATGAAAACTGGTAATCGAATCAGGTACAACTTGAAGAGGAGACATTGGAGAAGACAAAGCTGAGTCTGTCAGGAATTGCACATGAGATGGTGCATGTTTATGCTGTGTCAGGGTCACTACCACCTTATCATGTCAAGCTGAAAATGTTATCAGTTGGGCAGTGAGTCACATTTCATTGGGAAAATGATTTTCTCTTTGTTTATAAGCTTTGCACTAATAAGCTGGTTCAGTGATAATTACGTGAGACCTTTTGTTTGAAAAAAAAGAAAGATAATTTTTTTACCATTGCAGCAAGAATCAATTTAGAACATCGTAATTGAAAACACTGTAAACTCCAGGAATGTGTAAATGTAGGCAGGGAGCTTTTCTTAGAAAAAGAGTGACTTTTAGGGTGAGACAGACCTAGGTTCACAATCAACCTCTGCTCTTTATTCACTTTTAAACTTGTACTGAGATGTTATTAAAATCCTTGGAGCCAGTTTCTGAATATGTAAAAAGTGGTTCTGAAATCTAATTATGCAAGTTTGTTGAGGAGTTATTGTTTGAAAAAATGTCTTTATTCTATTATGTAGCATATAGCAGGGACTCAATACCAGATGGCTACAATTACTGTAAGAACTATGGGTTCTTCGGCTATGTCTGTTGTAGAATCATGGTATATGACCAACAATGTTTTTCAGAGTTTTGAGAGGTCTTGCACCTGTACGATCCCGTTATTAAAGTGTGGTAGCTGTTACTTACCTGGCTGATTCTATTTCCTGAACTCTGATTGCCTTTAGAAAAATACCAGTTTATCTTTCCATCCCTGGCCCCACCACATAGTAGATGTTTAGAAAATATTTGTTAGATTAAAAAAAAAATTGAAGTTTATTCATGAATGCTGTACAATACCAAAAGCTAAGAATTTTAGGCTTAAAAAAAATATTTTCCAAGTATGGTCTGAGGGCCACCTGCATCAGAAGCGTGGTGTGGGAAGATGGCAGGCTGCTTGTTAAAAATGCAGATTCCAGACTTCCTGAATTGAAATCTCTGAGGGGTGTATTGCTCAGAGAATCTGAGTTTTTACTGGAGATTCCAGTTGACTCCTATAATCATGGGATTTTTGAAAATTGCTATGCTAGAAAGCTCATATAAGAATGACCCCCTATACATATGTATGAGGAACAACTGGAGAACTTATGAAAATGCAGATTCAGAGATCCCTCCTCAGACTTTAAGATTCAGTGGGTGTGTGGTGTAGGATAGGAATCTAAATTTTTAATAAACAGCCACACTCCTACCCACTCTGAGGTAAATTAATGCAGGTGTCTGAGACATCAGGCTTTGAGAAATATGAAACTAAAATCTCTTTAAGAACTCATATTTTTTCTCCCTTATTCCACACACTGCTATTCCTTTGGTCTCCTTGAATATAACTGAAAAGTGTCTGAGGAAATTTAAATTCTCTGCTGTTGGCTTTCCCTTGAAGCAGGTTGTGAGAGCTGGGAAACATAACAGCATGTGGTTCTCCTGCCTGTGATCTGTGGGGAGGGATCTGCAAATTGACAGGTACCCCAAGTCTTCAATATTTTCACTGGAAATGCACTTAAAAATTTTGGGAATATCCCACTAATTTTCTTTAATATTATAAATTCTTCAGTAGAATATCAAATACACACAATTATTTCAGTTAAAATGGAACCTTAAAGAAAGAAATTGTAACCTTGTAGTTGAACATCTCATTCCTGCTCCCTCAAACCCTGCCCTTTCCCTGACATTTGGTAAGAGTTTACTCTGCTCTGCCATTTGAGCAAACAATTGTGTGTGTGGGGAACCCACTAAAAATGCTGCTTTGGAGATACTTTTTCATTCTCTGCTCATTTTTGTCAAACATTCTTTGAGCATCCACATCATCGTAGGTATTGTTCTAGCCACCGGGTATACCAAGGTAACCAAATTGACCTTACGAGTTTAGTCTATGGCACACTTCAGTGGGGATCAGTGTCAACATCTTGCACATGATTTCAAGGTGTGTCATAATTGTGTACTGTACAAAGCTGCAGGCTGCATGGTTAGTAAGAAGACATGCACCCTGGGGTAGGGTGAGTCTGCTGGTTAGAACTAGGGAAGGGGACTGGCCACTAGACCTTGGTTTTCTCAAAATGAAAATAATTGTATTTAGTTCATAGATTTCATAGTATAATAACTACTAACATTTATTGAAGCCTTACTGTGTTCCAGGTACTATGCTAAGAACCTCTTGCTATAAACAGCATAGTCTTCACAAAGGCACTCTGAGAAACTATCCTCACTTTCAGAAGAAGAATCTGGCAGAGAGATGTCAGATGCGTTTCCAAGGTCACACCTGGTGGAGTCCAGGTCTGTGCCCAGGCTATCTGGGTCAAAAACACAAGACCTTTAATCTCTGTGTTACCTGGACTTGTTCTAGGTAGGGCAAGTTATATATTTTGCAGGGCCCGGTCCAAAATAAAAATGTGGGTATTCTTGTTCAAAAAACAAGAAAAAACTGCCCTTAAAGGCAATAAAATATAAAGTTGTTGCCTTGCTTCCATGATTCTTTCTTGACTATTAGTGGTATGTTTAATTTGCCTTTTTAAATTTTGAGACAGAGTCTCACTATGTCGCCCTTGGTAGAGTGCTGTGGGGTCACAGCTCACAGCAACCTCAAACTCTTGGGCTCAACCAATTCTCTTGCCTCAGCCTCCGAGTAGCTGGGACTCCAGGCGCTGCCACAACCCCCAACTATTTTTAGAGCCAGGGTCTTTCTCTTGCTCAGGCTGGTCTCCAACCTGTGAGCTCCTGCAATCCACCCAGCCTCTGCCTCCCAGAGTGCTGGGATTTCAGGCGTGAGCCATTCATTTGCTGTTTTATGTTGGGTTCCTCTGACCTTCCCAGACGCCAGGGCACAGGTGCAGCCCGGGCTGCTGAGGTGCGCTCCAGTCCCTTGGCCGAGATGTCAATCCCAGCTTCTCACAGACCAGAGTATCAACTCCGGGCTGTGGCCGCCCCCAAGAGCCCCACCCTGGGCAGCTGGATCTGGGTGGGCAAGAGACTATCCCTCCTATAGTCACTTGCTCCACGCACGCACCCTGGCGCTACCAAACGCCATGTCCCTCCCCAGACACGTGTTGGGGGAGGGGGATTCCGTGCTCAGCCTGCCGGCTCCCAGTCCTCTCCTGGGCACCTCCAGGCGGAGCACGATGGCGGAAGGCAGGGCTCATCCTTGGACTTGACCCAGTGTCCCCCATCGGAGGGCGGCGGAGGTGTCTGGACAGGGAGTGAGGAAGGGAAAACTGACCGAGTCCAGGGAGTTAGCGGGACTGAGACCCATCCGGGAGAGGTGCTGCCTGCAAGCGAGGCTCCAAATCCCCGGGAATTCAAAGCTGAACCTACTAAGGAATTGAAGACGGTCAGGAGCAGCACTAAACACCCCAGTGCCAGGACTAGGGTGCCAGGGAGGTGAGCACTGAAGGCTGCTGAGTCTAGGGATGGTTCCCTTTTGTTCCTCTCAAACAGACACGTACAAAGGGAACTTGGGGCGGCGCCCAGCTTTAACAGGTGCTGGGATTTCTCTCACTGCTCTCGCATGGATAAAGCCAAACAGTCCCTTTGGACCAAGATAATATTGAGAATCAGTATACCCTTTTCTTTAAGTTTTGTTTGTTTTGTTAATGAACAGTAATTACAAAGTGCTATGTAAGAACTAAGTAACTATTTTGTCTTGTGGATCCTTTAAGGATTTTCTTTTTCCTTGAGGACTCTCTATAGACTTCAACCTCATATGCCTGCATTGTCAACATGGTCTAATTCTGGGGAAATGACATGGGTTTCATAGGGGAGACCACATTTACGTTTGATATGGATATATAATATTTTCCATATGTGACCACAAAGCAACCCCAATCCTCATCACAGGAGATATGATTATGACTTTAAATAAACCTAGAGCAAACAGCAGGTGATGAGGGTAAATGAAACTATGATTGGTGAGTTCTCCTTGGCCCTGAGGCATCCATTGAATAATTAATTCAATTTTGGAAGCCTCTAAGGATACTTTCTGAGGATTACCCCGAGAAGAGCAATGAGATGTATGACGCGTTATCTTGCCACTGGTTTTTCTCATCAACTTGAATATATTCTTCGTGTTCTTTCTTGCAAAGTCAGGGAACCCTTATGTTCTTAAATTTTTCAAGAGTATATGGCTATCCAGTATAGATGACATTTATTGACACTAGTTTTTTAAAGACCTTTTATCAAAAACAGAGTAAAACAATAATGTGCCTTACTATTCTGTATAGTGCATTTAAAACTGGATATTTTGAAATTGCTAGGATACCAGGTAGATTTATAGCTGGAGATGCTGAATAATGGTAATCTCAGAGAAATGAATAAAGACAATTGTCCCAACTCTCAAGAGTATCTAGAATCTAGTAGAGATGTGTTCTAAGACAGTTATTTTCTTCTGTGTGAAAAAGGGGGCAGAGTGGAATGATTGTCTTTTGCTTTTTTAGGGTGGGGTTCTGGTGTGCTAGACAAGTGTGTGTTTTGTTTATTTTAATCTTGTTTCTCTTCCTTAATTCTCAGAGCAGACTCATTTCATTTCATTATTCATTATTTTTCACTATTCCTTTATTTTTCTCCATATTCCATTTTTTTTTTTTTTTTTGAGACAGGCTCTCACTTTCTCGCCCTTGGTAGAGTGCTGTGGTGTCACAGTTCACAGCAACCTCAAACTCTTAGGCTCAAGGGATTCTCTTGCCTCAGCCTCTCAAGTAGCTGGGACTACAGGCGCCCGCCACAATGCCTGGCTATTCTTTTGTTGCAGTTTGGCTGGGCTGGGTTCAAACCCGCCACCCTCAGTATATGGAGCCAACGGCCTACTCACTGAGCCACAAGCACTGCCCCAATCCATATTGCTTTTTAACATCTGACTGACTTTACATTTACTTGATTATTTGCCTATTGCCTGTCCCTCCCAATAAAATACAAGTTTCACAATGTTTTATTCTCCTCATGCCCAGCACCTTGCACAGTGACTAGCAGAGAGTGACAATAAGAGTTGACAACAGCTGACATTTTTGCGTATTTACTATGTGCCTGACAGTGTCCTAAAGCGCTTGACATTTATATTACTTAATCCTCACAACAGCTCTTAGAGATACGTCATATTTTTATCCCCCTTTTAAAAGTGACACAACTGAAGCTTAGGAAAATTGAGCAATTTCCCAGAAGTCACACAGCTGGAATGTGCGAGAGCCGTGATTCAGACCAGGCCAAGCAGTTCCAGCATTTGCACCTAACCACTAACATGTTAGGTTGCTCCATGGAGGCAGGAAGCTGACTGTCTTGTTTCCAGCTCTTCCTCTCTCCTGCCTCCCCCCACCCACATACTGGGCTCATACTGGACTAGATCCATGTCCAGCCTGTGGGTGATGATGTTCCTGGCAGTGTGGGCAGTGGCCACGAAGGACAAAGACAAGGCTGAGGCAAATTACTGGGACCAGCTTTTTCTAAGCAGTCAGGTAGCATCTGTTCTCAAGGTTCTTTTCTGTCCCTTGCGCCTATGCTTTCCCCTTCTTCATCCTCTCTCCAGCCTTCCCTCACCTATGTGTGTGTTGCTGGGGGGCTGGAGCTGCTCTGGTTCAAAGAGGACAGCTCTGGGAGAGGCCCGTGGGACAGCTCTACCCCACATCCCAGTAACTAAGCCCTTTGATGTGCAACTGAGTCAGCGGTGTTGGCAGAACCAGCCCTCAGTGTCCTGGATCTCATCACAGGACCTCATAAGTTGTCTGGCTCAAGACATGTGTAGACTCCATTGACTCATGCTGGAGTCATTTGATGTCCTTCATAAGTAGCTCTGTCTGAGGGCAAGACTTGGCCTTCTTTTCCTTTGTCAAACTAAAGACGCTCTGAGGTATAGAGATATGTGCATATGTGTGTGTGTGTGTGTATACATGTTCAATGAGTATGGCTGAGTTCAGAAAACATTTAGATTAGCCTAAAAAAGCTGTGTACAAAATACTCAATTTCCTTTGTTCTTTCTTGCTGTCATAACAACTGTTAAGTTTTAAGAGAGTCCAAGGGCAGCTTTGGAAAAGAACAATTCTTAAGTGCGTGTTGCAGGGTTGTGCACCTGGGAAGGAGAGGAAGGGCTGGAGGTGGTGGTGCTGCTCCAAGGCCAAGTGTCAAGTATCAAAACACAAAGGTGTTGCTTCAGTTGGAGCAGTTAAGCTTTGAAGCCCATTAACACACATGGTGGGGGAATCATTGCACTTTGCATACTTAGAGGTAACAGTTACCACTCCTACTTGGACATAAAGGCTGCCTTGGGAATGAGGTTACTAACCACAGTTAGGGGAAGGCCTTTCAACTAAGAAGGAAAGAGCAGAATAAAAGAGGCCTTTATTTGTGGGCACCTGACAAGCTGAATCCTGCTTCTGTTACTTGGGAATTGGTTTTAGGATCAAGGTATGATATAAACCCATAAAAACCAAACAAAGAAATAGATCTGCTGTTTAACAGTCTTATTTTGATAGGCATAAAGGATATCTCAGGACTATTTCATACTTCCATACGGCAAGGGAGGTACACAATAGTATAAAACCCACTTGGCAGCCAAATGTCCTTATTTCCTCTTACATAGTCTCATGTGTGAATTTTTAGGCTTTTATTTTATTTAATATATCTAATAAGGAAAGGCCATTCCTGCTTTTAGTACACAGCAGGTGTTTTTGTTTGTTAGGTCATCTACATCTTTTTCCTTCTAACATTCTGGTGCCTTGATAGAAGCTCCTTGGAAAGATGGTCACGGCAGGCATGATCTCCCTTTGCTTGTGTCCTCACTGTGTACCCTACCCTGGCACGACAGAATCTCATCAGCCCTTGAAAATCTTTAAAAATATGATGTTAAATACAGTAATGATAACAAAGAATGTATCTGACTTGAGAACATATTAACCATTTTTACATAGGAACAAACTCTAGTCTAGATTATTGCTGAGAGCAGGGTAGTTCATTTAGTTATTTGCAAATAAAGAAGAAAAAAGACAAAGGCCTCTTCCCTCTTGGATCCTACATTATTTCTGAAGGAAAATCCATTAATAATAGACATAATAAACAAGCAATAATGGACAACAGATTAGAAGGTGATGTATGCTGTGGATAAAAAAATAGAAAGGCTGTATAGTATTCCATGGGAAAACAATATATAATCATTTACACATTCATATTAATGGTAAAGCATAACTATAGTCCAGAAAGTAGGAGGGAAAAGGAGGGAGAGGGGAAGGGAGGGGAGGGGGGAGGTTTGGAGGAGGGAGGCTATTTGGAGGGAATCTCACCTAATGTGTATAATGCAGTAGTATATTTCAAAACTATTAAGAAAAGAGTATAGTTGTCTTACCACAACAAATAAGTAAATGAGGTGATGAATGTGTTAATCAGTTCTATGTAAGAATTTCACATTGTATATCAAATCAGTACACTGTTCCCCATAAATGCATCAATGAACACAGTTATGATTTAATAAGGAAAAGCACTGGGCTTCTAAATTCAAATAAAGAAAATAAGAATTTAAAAACAAAAATAGAAAGGGTTGAGTCTGGTGGCACACACCTATAATTCTATCACTCTGGGAGGTCCAGATGGGAGGATCCCTTGAGCTCAGGAGCTTGAGGCCCCACCTCTACTAAAAATAGAAAAAATTAGCCAGGTGTTGTGGTGGTGCCTGCAGGCCTGGCTACTTGGCATGCTGAGGCAGGAGGATCAGTTGAAACCAGTATTTGGGGTTGCTGTGGACAAGGTTGAGGCCATGGCATTCTAGCTTGAGCAATAGAGTGAGACTGTGTCTCAAAAAAAAAGTAGAACAGGGAAATAGAAAATATATTGTAATTTATAATATGATGGTCAGATTAGGCCTCATTGGGAAGATGAAATCTTATCAAAAAATTGAAAGAAGTAAGAGAGTTAGATGTTATATGCATATTTATCATATAAAAAAATTTTAAGGGGGAGTTCTCACTATACTGCTCAGGCTGGTCTTGAATTCCTGGGCTCAAATGATTCTTCCATTTCAGCCTCCTGAGTAGCTAGGACTACAGGTGTATGCCACTGTTCCTGGATAATTATAATATTAATATAGAAATTTCAGGTTTGTTACGAGTTGTTGTTGCATGGTAGCTCCATTTATCTATTTTTACTTTATACTATCTGTATCACTTTAAAAACTTTTTAAAGTGGAAAAATCATTTGAACCCAGGAGTTTCTTTGTTTCATGTAGTTGAAAAGCTGCTTTTAAAATCTCATCTGACAAACTCTGCCTTTTGATTAAAGTGTTTAGATCATTTCTATTTAATGCAAATTAAGTATGATTGGTGTTAAGTATATCATTTTGCTATTTGCCTTTTATATATTTTGTACTGTTTGTTCATTTCCCATTTTTTTCTGCCTTGTTAAGAATTGAACATTTTGTTAGGTTATTATTTTATCTACACTATTGGCTTATTAGCTATACCTTTTTGTTTAATATTCCCAGAAATCATTCTTTAAACTGTTAATTTTTAACTCATCACAGTCATCTTTCAAATAATAATATACAACTTTACATATAATGTAGAAATCTTTTTTTTTTTTTTTGAGACAGAGCCTCAAGCTGTCACCCTGGATAGAGTGCTGTAACATCACAGCTCACAGCAACCGCCAATTCCTGGGCTCAAGCGAGTCTCCTACCGCCGCCTCCCAAGTAGCTGGGATTACAGGCACCAGCCGCAATGCCTGGCCATTTTTTGGTTGCAACCGTCATTATTGTTTGGCAGGCCCGGGCTGGATTCGAACCCGCCAGCTCAGGTATACGTGGCTGGCACCTTAGCCCATTGAGCCACTGGCACCGAGCCGTAGAAATCTTTTAACAGTATACCTTCATTTCTCCCTTCCATCCTTGATGCTACTGTTGTCATAAATTTTATCTCTAGATTTGTTAAAGATGCTACATACAGTTATTGTTTATGTTTAAATAGCTAATTATCTTTAAATATTTTTTTAAAAAATGGGAAGGGGGGAGGCGGAGCATGATGGCGGACAGGACGGATGGCTAGTGCAACTCTCCCAAACCTTCAGGTGAGAGGTTGACTGGATCTTCCCCCGTGGGGAAAGTTGGTGTGGACAGGCAGCAAGGGGAGTACAATGAGCAGCTGGATTTCTAAACTTAAAATCTAACCCAGAGCCGTGGTTTCTGCTAGAGAAATTTTTATGCCACTGTTAAAGTTGACGCCTATGACGTCCTTCCTACAGCAGCAGCAACCAGCCCCTCCCCCACGGAGGACTGTAGTTCCCAGTTCATGGGGAAAGTAGGTGTTTTTGTGGAAAGATCAGTGAAGTGTGGACTCCTGAGTGGAAATTTGCGATCAGAGAGGGTGTCATTCAGAGAGGCAGGGGGCTAGACTGCCCAATAGAAAATTAGGGGGAAAGTATCCCTCCCAGGAACACACACATTTGGAAATGGCAACCCACCAAGGGCACCTTTTTCAGGAATAGCAGGTGTGAATGAACAGAGTTAATCTTTCTGGGACAGGGATTATTGGCATAGACTGGCAGTTGGGGTGTGCAGCAACTGGACAGATTGCAACTCTCAAAAGCATAATCTTGAGCCACGGACTCTGACAGAAAAATCTTCCAGCTGGTGCCAGCGGCAACCAGCCCCCCCCCCACAGAAGATTGCGATTCCCAGTTTGCAGTGAAACTGGGCTCTGAGTGGAGAAACTGGTGCAGCATGGTCTCCTGTGCTGAGTCTGGTGGTCACATGGGGGTACTGTCTTGAACAGGTCTGCTGAGGTTGGGCAGCCAGTTGGGAAACAGACATATTCTGAAATTCCATAAATGGGGCCGACAGGCACCTCCTTCTACCGGCTAGGTACAGTGGTAACCATGGTAACAAAGTAAAACATGAACCAGGTATAAGCCTGGGAACCACTCGCACTGCTACCTGGTGTCCAGAAAGTATATTGTAATATAAATACATTCCTATTAAAGTTGACCCCATGACGTCCTTCCTACAATTGTATTTTTTTACATATATATATATATATATGAATAATACTTCGGTGGTTGGTGCCTTTTTTTTTTTTTGTTCTTTTACTGCGGGGGTTAGTGTTTATATTGTAATTAAAAAAATTTTTTTCCTTTTTTTTATTAATAATATATATATTATTAATATTTTTCTTTTTCTTCTTATCCTCTTCTTCCCTTTTTTATGGTTGCTGAGAATGCTTACATCAGATTTTTAGAGTTTTTATTTTTATTTATTTATTTTATTTTATTTTTAATTTAAAAAAATTTTTTAATTATTTTTGTTTAACCTAATTTCTGTTCTAGTTGTTATTTGTCTGTATGTCCAGTTGTTTCTGATTGTCTGTGCATCTGTGTACTTGTGTGTCTGGTAGCCTCTTTGTCTGTTTATTTGCTCATTTGGTTTCAATGTGTTTTGTGTTGTGCTGAATCCTTGGGTTGGCTACATTCCCTAACTCCAACTTAAACATTTAACAAGAACAAGGAGGAATAGGGGTCGATGGTTGACTGGAGCCAGCTTACAACAGAAGCTCCAGTCCAGAGGGAGAGATAATGGCCAGAAAGAACCCAACAAGGACGAAGGAGGGGAGCTGAGCTGAGAGAAGAGATAGAAAAATGCACATCTTCCCTGCCAAGGCAAGCTTCAACTCCAAGGAAACAAATTTCAGGTACAGATCCCATCCCCAAGAGGACATGTGTCTGTCCTCTCCCATAAGAGAGTTGCTAACTTGCTGTGGGATCTTTACTTGTGAGCAATGAACTGAGACTCTTCTCCCTCACTCCATGGGAAGGAATTGCTGGAAGTAGGGACTCGTTCTCCAGGGAACCCCTGCCGTGAGTCCAGGAATTCCCTTGTCTGGTAGGAAATTTAAACAAATATTTTCCTTGCCACCTTGAATTTCCAGTTTACCCTTCCCCCTGGCCTGGCAGTCTAGAAACCCAACCTCTGCAGAGACCCAAATGTCTGCACTTCTTAGCTAGGACTGGGCATTGCATAGACGGAGGCAGTGCAGCTGTGCTGTATCTGTGAATCCAGTAACAGTACAGGAAGACATAGAGGGAAAGGTGATTCTCCTGGCCCTGAGAAAGTGTATCTCAACAGTGGGCAGATACTTGGGTATCTGCACTACGGGTGGAGACCTGGGAACTGCTGAGGTGTACAAACCCAAGGGGAGACACCACCCACCTAACACCAGCATTAATAGAGTGACCTGGCTGGGGTCTAATTTGGGAGAGTCATCTCCCCAACTTGGTAGTCTGCCAGAGGGAAACAGACCTCACCCCTAAGGGTACCAGAGTTACAGAACAGTGGCAACAAAGGTGTGGTGGCTGAGGGAGAAGTTCTTTTGCTGTCAGGATATACTCATGTTTAGATTGAGCTCAGGTGGAACTTTCTCCAGCTGCTATTGAGCACCTGAGGCAACAGACATCAGCTGCCCCTTCTGGATGGTGGCAGTGGGTGGTAACCACGAGGAGGAGGCAATGACCCTACTTTGATTCTGGAAGGCACGTAGTCCTGGCACATATGCTAATTGGACAGAACAGGGCCACAGAGACTGGGTTAACAGAGACTGCCGGTGGGGTTACCAGAGTTTGGTGGAGAAGGGTGAGCAAGGTGGGGAAAGAGCCATCAACCCCCTTGCTCCAAACCTTCCACTGGACAGGCTTATCTGACCCCTCATAGCACTAGAGCAGCTCAAGCCACACTTGAGCTACCAGTAGACTCCTAATATCTAGTTGCTGGAGACCTTTTGAACTCTCCAGTTAGAGAGTGGGTGCTGTTTGGGACAATTGGTTTGGAACTCTTGAAATGGACAAATCACCCAAGGACCCTTGAAGGTGATACCTAGGTTTTGTTGTAGTGGGAAGATCTGATTATCCTCTTCCCATATATTACCTGGGGGAATGGGATGTCCTAGTTGCCTGTATTTCTCCAAAGCAGAGACTGCAACCCAGAGTCACTGATTTACTAGGATTGGACAGAGATCAGCTGAATACAAGACAGAGCCACCTACCCCCACTACACCAATCAGGCCTCTAGAGTCACAGACTGTAGTACTATACATGTCCTTTGCAAAATTGTAAAGGAAAAGCTTCAGTCAAAGGAAAAGCCCCAGTTTCTTAGTGAAGGGCTGGTTAACCACAACACCAGAAGTCTCCAATCCAATTTCACCTTACTTGCTCATCTAGCTAGACAATGAAAAACAATCATGGGGTGGAATCAGTGGAAAAACTCTGGCAATATGAATAATCAGAGTAGATCAACTCCCCCAAGGAATGATAAGGCAGACACAGCACAAGATCCCATGCATAAACAAATGGCTGAGATGTCAGAAATCAAATTTAGAATCTGGATAGCAAGTAAG